>JAKCPI010021798.1:0-98965 GCA_023213315.1 Euborellia annulipes | reverse complement strand
CAGGTGGAGCGATTAATCTGCTGGTTTTTATTCTCCAACCCCATTACTCTACTCATCCCAGCCTACTATATAATTTATTATAAATTTTACAAACGGTTAGCTCTTTAGAAATTCATATTTTTGGATCTCAACAATTTTTTTATTCAAGAATTTCAAGTATAATAGTAAAATTAAAATTTAATTAGGTTGAAATTTTCTATGAGAAACGCCTCTTCTAGAGTTTTTAATTTTTATTTCACCCTTTCTTCTTTTTTGCAGAAATTTTTTTTTTTTATTAAATTAAAATTTTTTTTAATATGAATTCAAATTTTGAATGATTTATTTCGGAAAAAAGAAATTTAACAAAATGTTATACTTTGATATTTAAATCAATGGCCTTAAAAATGTCAAGAGTTCAACACACTGAAGGAAGTGGAGAACAGGGGTTGTTAGTTAAATATTAAAATAAGACTTTTCGCAAATTTTATTTGAGGATTCATTTTAATTTAGAAATTAATGCTAAAGGCGGCTACACGCGTAACTGCAAACTTGACAAGCATGCACGTGAAATCTTTTTGTACAAGCAAACAACAATAATGCTTGAGCAAAATTCTCCTACAGACGCTACAGTTTGCTTGTATAGAAGGATTGCATGCTTGTCAAGTTTGCAGTTACGTGTGTAGCTGCCTTTAGCCCTTTTCTTGTCATTTGTTCATTGACCAAGAAATGGAAAATATTTTTTCTAATATAATGCCAGAGGAATTGATTAACTGATTGGATCAATTCATATTTATTCATTTTTTCAATCCTGATACTTTTCGGAATTCAAGAAATATTCTGTAGGTCGTGGCTCGTATATAATTGTTATTAAAATATGGTCTAAAAGGACAGCTTCCCATCTTGGTCGGAAGAAATACACTGTATTATATTTTATATTTAGAATTTTCATTTACATGAGAGAAAGAAAAAACCTTCCCCCTTTTTATAGTGAGAGAAATTAACAGTCGCTTTGTTTTAGATAAGAATTATATAAATACAAGACATTTTTGACATTAATCCTGGTTTAGTAAGAATAATAATAATAATAAATTAACTCCAAAAATTACAATATTTCCGCAGCCGTCATCAAGGGATGTATTTGGTCGAAACGTTGTAATTTAAGTAATTAATTTGTATTATTAATTGATAATTAAAATTTAACCAATTAATGTCAGAAATGTCATTTATTACTAAAAAATAAAAATGATGTAAGTTTAAATAATTTTTTTTAAATTTGTTTAAGGCCTTTTTCTGTATCTTAGGTCATTTTAGACCCCGACCCTATTTATTTCAATTGACTTAAAGTGCTGCTTGATATAATCTATACTTATTGAATTCATCTCCATCAGTGTCTGATTCGAATTTTGTTTGTTACAGGAGGGGGTGTTGTTGATGGTACAAGTCCAGGAGATGGTCTGGGTTCAAACCCCCCTCCTCGGCTTCGCTTAGCTCGGCAACCATACATGCTGGACCGGCTAGTTCTAGAACCGAGCGTATCTTCTAAAGATACTTTGCTCTGTGTTTACTTATCCGAACTAGGCACAGCCGTGGCTGCCTTCACCCTGGCTGCTCAAGAATCGCGAATGGCCAGGATATGGAACGAAGCTGTCAAAAAGGCGCAAGTGGGACTCGCTTCGGCGCGAGCCTCTCAGGTATTTCACATCAACTTTTTTTTTTTAATAACACTCTTTTTCTTTTCTTTCAATTATTTTTTTCTGTGTTTTTTTTTTTTTTAATCTTAGGAATGGTTTCTAGTCCCATCCTTTCTTTTAAGTGAATGCTCTCTATTGAACAGAACACTATATAGCCAAACATCCCCATTATGAATTTTTAAAGGCAAGCAAATTTTTTTTTTAGAGAAATTTTCTATTTCATTTATTGATGGTGTTCTTTCTTTAAATAAAATGTTTATTTTTTTTTTTTTTATCCAAGAGGAATTATTGAAATAGTGTTTTAAAATTGAGTTTATAAGAGCTGTCTCACCTGTCTTCCAACTTTGCCGGACTGTATATACTGTATATAAATAATACTGTATATTAAATGTTTTATTTAGAAAGTTAAAATTTTTTAGGGCTGTAGGATTCGAAGGACGTTGCAAAATAAAAATTTTATTTAATTTTTTATTCGCCGACGTTTCGGTCGTCGTGATTCCAATAGTTATAAAAATTCCTAAGATCGTGTAAATTTAACAATATTTGCCCTAATGAAGTTTGATTGTCGACCGAAACACTGACAAATAAAAAATAAAATAAATTTTTTATTTAATTTCCTGGCTACGTCTTTCTAATCCTGATTTATTTAGAAAGTAGTCAGTAATTTCATATACTGAGATGAGCCGGAATATGATACAAATTCATCTAATTTTTTTTTTTTTTTATTAAAATTACACTTACACTTTTTTTCACCTTTACACTCACACACACATACACACAGTCTTCTCGTCAACTCAGGCCATATAAGACTTAACGATACTAGTATTTTTATAATATAAATATTTGGGCTCCAGGCATTCTTATTCAAGCCATTTGGTATCCAAATGAAGAAGCCAAGCGCGCTACCAACTACACCAAGCCCGCATTGGCGTCGTCATTTTCTTGGGGGGGGGGGGACTTTTTTTCTTAGAATTTACTTACAAATAGGTACTCAAATTTGGCCAAAATATATTTAATTTAATTGTTTAATTTTGTACAGTTTATATACTCGTAGATATATTTTGAAATATTTTATTTAAAAATAAAATTAAAAAAAAATCAGAGTCCTTGGGGAGGGGGGGCAAATGCTTCTACCCCCACCCCAAATGACGCCACTGCGAGCCCGAGGGCATTAAGTCAACTAAAAGTGACAATGAAATTTGACTTCTACAACTTTTATTTTTTAAATTTTATATCCCATTGAGGTGGTTGATTCTAAAATATAATATATAGGCCTATATATTCGTCTATTTCTCTAACTTTTATTTTATAAAAATTGGTTCGTTTAAATAATTATGGTGTGTAATAATAAACAAATTATCTCATTTACAACTTTTATAATTATACTGTACTTTTTTTTCATATCAGGTAATAGCAATATTACTAATTATTATTAGTTTCCATTTTGCTAAATTACTTTCAGCTTTTCACTTTTGTCCTTATATTTTCTTTAAGACAAGAAAGAGAGCGACTTGTCTTCCTTATTGATATTAATATATAGAAAACTTTTCTTTATAAAAAAAAAAAAAAAAAAAAAAAACATTCGCTCTCTTCTTTTTGATGGCTTTTAATTATTAAGTGGTTTTGTGACACCTTTCTCTTGACATTACTTCTTAGGAATTAAACGATAGCCCATTTGAATATTTATTATTATTAAGCGAACTAAAGACATAAAAAATAAATTGCAATTATTAATAGTCCTTCTTTATTTAAAAAAAGGGATAATTATGACCGAAGAAATAAATAAGAAAATTTTCATGACAATGGAAAAATTCCTAGTGTCCGACGTTTCGATGAAGTCTAAAGTCTTCTTAAAAATGTATTGAGGGAGGGAGTATCATAGCCAGGGGGGTTAAAACAGAAAAAAAAAATAAAAATAATTATTTAAAATTTCGAAATCTATACTAGGTTGATTATCGTTAAGCAGACTCGAGGTTACTTTTCAATCAAGAGGTTAGTTGATGTTACAGTCTGCCTCACAAGTGCCTGATGTACTTGAGAGGAGAGCCTTAAGCTTAGTCAACCAAACTTATATTTTTAAATAAATAAATCATCTTTTTTTTAATGCAACTGAAGGGAAAAAGCTACTTTTAAGACAACACATTCGACGGCTAAGCTTTTCTGGTTGCCTAAGCTCAAGGCTCAACTCTCGAGCACATCAGGGACTTGTAACGCGACTGTACCAATGAATAATTTATTGGATCAATCGGATTTTTAGCAGGAAAATTTTTTGACAGACCAATTTGTACAAATTATGAGGTCCGAGCGTCTTTCAAAGGCCTGAAAAACCTAAGGTTTCATACCATTACAGAAAATTTCTCAATTAATCGAACCAGAATATTTTGATAGCATACGGTACAATTTCTTGACTAAGATACCTTAATGCTATGTAATTAAACTCTATTATAAAATTATACTAAGGTATCTGTATTTTGCATTGTTTCGTATTGTATTTTGCATTGTTTTATATTGTATTTTGGATTGTTTTATATTGTATTTTGTACATTTGGAATGTAATGTTTTGGTATGGCTTCTGGCCGAAAGCCAAATAAATGAAAAAAAAAAAAAAAATACTAAGGTATCTTAGTAAAGAGATTGTATGCTATCAAAATATTCTAGTTCGATGAATTGGGAAACTTTCTGTAATGGTATGAATGCTTATGTTTTACAGGCTTTTGACAGATGGTCGCTCAGACCAAAACCTTGTAATTTGTACAAATAGGTAGGCAAATAAATTTTCCTGCTAAAAATTTTTTACATCCAATAAAATGATTATCCATTGATAACACCAACTACCTGCATGACAAGTTATCTCGAGTTCTACTTAACGATAATCAACCTTGTCTAGATTTCGAAATTTTAAATAATTATTTTCGAATTTAACCTCCCTGGCTATGACTCTCCCTCTCTCAAAACATTTTGAAAAAAAACTTTAAATTTCTTCTAAACGTTGACATATACGAAAGGAATTTTTCCATTGTCATGAAAATTATTTATTTCTTCTCTCAAAATAAATATATACGGTATCTCTCAAAAATAATTACCGTGGTATATAAAATTATTAATTATATAAAAATTTTAACTGTTACAGAAATTATAAAAAAATTTTATTTTCATTAAAATTATTCAAATTGAGAAGAGGGTTTATTGCCCAAATCGTTTCCCTTTAAAATTTTCTAGATACGGACGGCTCTCATGGGAGAATGATTTCAATAAATTTTACTGAAAATTATCTCTGTCATCATTTAAATATTATACTTCATCAACCATTCTCCCTGTCGTCGCGTATTTTCACCAAAAAAATTTTTATTTATCTTTTGGCTGAAAATTATTGACGAGCTTTTCTTGTTTACTATCCCACGAAAGTTTTCTTTCTTGTATATAAAAAAAAAAACTTAATTCCCATTTTTTAACTCCCATTTGGGGATTTAGGAGTTAGTTACTCACGCACAACGGGATCTAAAAAAAGACCAAGTTAAAGTAAAGTTTTTCCGGTATTTTTTTTTTTTTTTTAATTTCTCTTAAATACGTGAAGAAAGGAGTTTTCATCATGTTTTTATTCCCCACTGAGATTTTATGTTTAGATATACATACTGTATACTTATATAGAGACAAAATATTATTCCAAAAGAGATTTATATCATATTTCCGGGGAAATACATTAATATTAATATATCTACTAGTATTATGTGATTAGCCAGGTACAGGTGAACCACCCTTCCGACCAATTTTAATTAATGGTTTCTAAATCTCTCTCGCTGATAATAAATATAAAATTACAATATTACAAATATGCTAACTAGGCCGTCGGATTACTTAAAATTATTTTATCTCTATCAATTGAAAAATAATTGATAGCTCTAAGAATTAAACTATAAATATATTAAATATCTGCTAATTGAAGATGTTCACCTTCACGATTTCTTTTAACTTTTCCACTCAATTAAAAAAAATCCATCTAACTATCCTCGACTCGCTCAAAATTTGATAGTTAATAAATTCGACAAATTAATCTTCATTAATCATCTGTATTTTTTTTTTCTACGAGTTTTAAACATTTTAAAATTCATGTAACTAGTCATGGTCTATCTGTGTGTGTTTGTCTGTGAACAAAATATCTCAATCCAAATGGTTTAAAAATAATCATCCGACTACCTGGGATTCGAATCCGGGACGTTCGGTATAGAAGGTAGGCACGCTACCAACTACACCAAGCCCGGGGACTAATTTTTTTTACTTATAATAATAAAAATTGTTAATTTTTAGCGCTCACTGTACGTAGTACTAAGGGGGAGAGAGCTTATGCAGATCCGGTGTCTGTTCGTCTGTACACATATAAAGTACGGCCTGAACTAAAGGTCGTAGGAAAATAATAATTACATATTCGTATTCAGCATAAAAAACTGGTTCAGGGAAAAATACGTTTTGGTCCCTACACACTTCCAATTTTTGAGTTATTAATTCTTAAAGTTACGATTTCTCCCATAGGAAATGTATAGAGAAATATTTATGTATTCTTTGCATTTGTATATTCTATGAATGCAAACAAATTTTCAAGCAGGCACTAGTTTTTCTTAAATATGGAGAAATAACCATTATTAAAATGTTTAATGTCACAGTGAGAGCGCCCCTTTGAATTTACTACTGTAAATTCTTTCCTACTTTTTTTTCTTTGATCCTGATAGGAATATTTAGACCACATATTGGTAGTATAAAGTCCCTCCGGCTAGGCGCAAAACTCGCCTAAGGCGGGCGGCACTACTAGTTCTATAAGCTATATACAGTACAGTATCAAAATTTTATATATTGCCTATATTGTGTTCGTCAGAGATGTTTTTTTTTCTTTTTTTGTTAATGGTCCTTATTAAAAATTCACTTAATTTTTTACAATTATTTGTTTTCATTGTGTGAATTTTTTCAATTTTTTTTTTTTACCAATGGATCTTCTCTATATGCCCAATTCTTATACACGTGTATACAATTTTTTCTCTCATATATGAAAGAAAGATATTTTTTTGTTGTGTGCAGATCTCGCGCCAGGCATCTTCTTGCCTGGGTGACGACGAGTGGGAGGACGAGTGGACCACGAGTGGCAGTGGTTACTATGGTCCAGGAGTACCTGGTCTGGGCAGCCATGGGTTAGGCCCCGGTAGTTTAGGAGTGGGACCATCCAGGGGTTACTTAGGTGGTCTAGCTCCCCGGTCTCCTCGAGGTGGTGGTGGATCATCTCGTGGAAGTCGAGTGTCATCGTTGGCACATTCACACTCAGGTAGTGTGGAATTGGACCCGGGCGTATCTCCGGGGTCAAGTATCTCACAAAGTCGTGGGGTGAGCGTCGATCATGAATTGTCCAGCGATTCAGAAGCGATACTCGGCGCCGCTGCACACGGAGGTGTTTCTGCACCCAACACCCTCGCTGTGGCGCCCGTCGCACTTGGACAATCGCTGCCCAACTTGGGTCCTACTTTGCTCGTGCCTCAGGTAGGGAATATCTTCTTTTATGCTTGTTGAATTGTAGACAACTTAAATGACCACCTCACTTATACATTTTTCTACAGTTCAATGTCATTAGAAATTTGTCTTCTTGTTTACTTACTAATGAAACTCTGGATTAATTAATCGAAAAATACCTTAGTGAGTTAGACATTTGAGTTGCAAGTAAAATAATTTAGGATAGTATTAATCGAGAATCTGTCATTTTTTGCACGTTTAATTTTTCATTTTCAATTTTTTCGGCATGGGCACCCGATTCTAATTGATTTTTTTTTTTTTTATTGTTGGGCTTCAAGGCCATACAATTCTTCATTACAATATTTTATAATAAAAATACATAATACAAAAACATACTAAAAATAGATTATACAAGTACACAATAAAAACACCTCATACAAGAACATACTAGACAAACATTCTAAAAGAACATAAAAGAAAAACAAAATACATGAACACTTTAGAAAAATAAATACTAAAAGAACACAATAGAAATACATAATACAAGGACACAATAGAAAAACATAATATAAGAACACATTAGAAAAACATAATACGATAAGATGATACAATAACATAATACAATACATTAAGTTATTACAAAATAAAATCGTACAAATGTAGGTAACATCGGATCCCTGTCTGTCTATATGGCTATACTGGATTGTTTTATGTATTTGTAGAGGGCATGGACTATTTCTATTTCTAATTGATAAACAATGAAAAAGGAATTAATTTTTCATGTTTACTATATTTCTTTAATTAAATTGATATAAATCTCGTCTGAATCAGCATATGAATATATTTCTTTATACTCTTTCCACTCTCTTAGGCCATTTATACAATACAATATTAATTACGTACGATACAAGAACGTGACATATTTGTTTACGTTATTTCACAAATCTAAATGTATCCCCAATTCATTTCTATATCCGATAATAAATATACTGTTTTACATTAAAGAGATGTAGATCCCATTTTATGGATCTCGACCCACTTTTTAAAACAGCAAACATCCAGAACCCGCCTGGCTTTAGTGAATATATTATGATGAAAATCGAAGATGGATGGCTCAGGTGTAATTGAAAAAGCATTAAAGTTCTTTCAATGGATATCTCTTAATTAAAATTCCTCTCACCTTTTAAAAACCTTTTTATTCAGATTTTTTGCTCTTTTCGATTACTCGTAACGTAAATAAAGACTTAATTTTATTAAGAAAAAATAGAGATGTTATAATAAATTATTTAGCTTTAAGGCTAGGTAACAAAAAACACGAGACATATTTTCCAATATTTAGAGACACTGGTCGTAATCTTTTTTATAAACCTTATCCAAATAGTGATTTTTTTTAGAAAGATTGATTTATAATTGCGTTTTTATTTCCCAAACGTAACAACCTATACAGTTTCTTAAATTGTTGGTTGTGGAAATTTAAATCATTACATTAGTACATTCATCCACATTTGTAAGTTAGTTTCAATATTAACCGCCACCATAGAGAATAGAGCCGTGAAGTTAGACAACCAGAGTGCTTAGAAAATAAATAAATAAACTTTTTTTTTACAAAACGCAATGATGAGGGTTTTCTACCCTCTCATTTTTCTAATGACAGACGCATCTAGAGTTTGCTGTTTATTTATTTAATTCACACAGCTGATATTTCGGCTCAAAATTTGAACCATCTTCAGAGCTGGCGAAAAGTCATGAAAGTGTCACAGTGGATTTTATACATAGTTGAACCAAACCTTATATAATAAATATACACACTAACAGGTCTATTCTCTAAAAACAGACGTTATAATTTAAAATAAACAAATGGGTGTTAAAATGTAATGTAAAAACAACCAGCGTTAAAAAAATAACAAAGTTTTAACAGCGACGATGTTAATGTTGCTTTTATTTCAAGCTATCAAAATCATAACCTTACTTTTTAGGTTAAGGACGCCATGTTTATTTTAAACACGACGTTAAAATATTAAAGGCACCCCCTAGACATAGCATTAATTTTTAACACTATTTACTATATGTTAACGCTTTTGTTTACAGAATAGCTATTTGAGGCAAGGAAATGATTTTGAATAGCATTTTTTAACGCGGATTGTTTGTTTTTACATTACTTTTTAACACCCATTTGTTTATTTTAAATTTTAACGTCTGTTTTTAGAGAATAGACCTGAATTTGAGTCCGGGTACCTTGTCCACTGTGACACTTCCATAATGACTTTTCGCCAGTAGAAGATGGTTCAAATTTGGAACCGAAACGTCAGCTGTGTGAATTAAATAAAAAAAGAAAAAACTGCTTCTTCCTTCTTTCTACCCTCTTATGAAAACTTTTTTTAAATACGATATTTCAGTGGAAATACTATTTTTTTGAGATAACAATTACGTCAGCTAAGCGCTCTGGTTGTCTAGCTTCAAGGCTCTATTCTCTAGGGGTGGCTGTTAATATTGAAACTGACCTTCTCACCCTTCTCTAGGTCATAGGTTGTCGACGCCCTTTTTCTCAGATAAATTTACTGTTGTTAGTAGCCTATATGAAAATAAAAAAATAAACTGATAGCAAATAATTTTAGAAAATGATAAGATATTTCTAAAAAAATGTTACTTTGTTTTTAATTGCAAACATATCTTAATTATAAACTACCATATAAGGGCAATTATTTCACTTTGCATACTAAGCGAATTATTATTATATTGGCTCCTAATTAGAATTTTAACAAATCTAAATTGCATAAGATGAAGAAAAGATATTTAAAAAATAAATATAAACACCCTTCAGAAATCCAAACTCTATTTTAATTGTGTTAATTAAGTTCCAAATCTTTTTTTTCCTCAAGCAAATTTTTTACTTTCTCTTACCTATGTATATATGTAATATTTATGTTGTATCGAAAGTTTACATTATATTAAAATTTGATATTAATATTATTTTAAAGGATTGGATCACTTCATGCTCGATCTCTTGTTTTATTATACATTTTGATCTTTTCTTTGGTGCAATAGATCTATATATATATTTTTCCTCTGAAATTATTTATAATTTTTTGTTGTCTTCCAGGGAAAATTATTATCCCCGGGACAACGTGGGGTATCATACCCTCCACCGTCCCCACCACGGGGTGCCCTACGTCGGGGCCTGGCGGTGGTTGCCTCTGGGCCACCATCGTCGAGAAATCCACCTTTGCTCAAGACCTCGAGGATCCACTCGCCGTCATGGGACTCTCAGAGTGTCCCCGTGGTCATCGCCGGCGTGAGTCCACCCAGCGAGGATGATGCACCCCGGGGGGCTGTCGTCGGTGCCGTCCCCACTGGATCACCAATTGTCTCAGCTGTCAGCCCTTCAGCAGCCGCTAACAAGAGGCTTTCTTGGAACTCGAGTCGAAGTCCTGAACCACCTGCCAGTGAATTGGACGTGTCTTCTCTCAGTGAGTTTTAATCCACATTCATACTCTAGAATATGTAAGTTTTCCTAGAATATAGTAGAAGATTCGGATTATAAAACTTATTATGAAATTTATTCAAAATACAATACAAAAGAGTGACTACCTGACTGGGAGTCCTTTTAAGTCCCCTGAAAGGTGTATTAAGATCGCTTCTCTCATTCGATAAGCCCTATTCGAAAGAAATCTGTGTTAGAGAGTTTTTCCTTAAATAGGACATTCCGGAAAGGGCCCTTGTAAATATTGTTAAGGAGGTGATAGATGATCTAGAGGTCGGATGAGAAGTGCATTAGAATATCTCAAATAAACGGGAGATGGTGAGATACAAAAAAATCTTGTGATTTATGAATTTTAATCAGTTTTATGGTGTATTCAGATCTTCGGAATTTTAAATTCTTAATATCAAAAAATATTTAAATCAGACCTTAATAAAATTTTCCGATATTAAATATTTTATAATAAGCTTATTTATTTGAGATTCCAAAGATCTGAATAATAGCTGCATAAAGTAAACCTTCAAGCTATAGACAAGTTTAATCAAAGTAGTTAGCGAATTTTGAAAAAAATCCAAAAAAAAAAAAAAAAACTGAAATTGTTCATCAGTAAATTATCACTGTAGCTTGGGCCGATTTTATTTATTTCGCGCCTCAGGAGGGTACCTGTCATAAATTTATAATTTTAACCTCATTTACTTGCTTTATTTTACACTTTTTTGATCAAATTTATGGCCTCAAAACGTGTATTTCCATTAAAATCTCGATATCAAATTTTTTTTATATGAATCCAATAAATCCAAACTTTATATATCAACACATATAGGTAAGAGAAAATAAAAATTGAATAGGCTATATGTCAGAAATTATTTTGTTGAAAATTATAATAAATTTAGAATTAGGTGTGACGCTTTATCGATTCTGATGATATTTGCATTTTAATTTTGTCAAAACATTTCTACATGATTTTATCATTACCTCGCTCGACTTCAAAAGATTAGATAAAATGAAAAAAAATAAAAATAAAAGCCTTGATACTTCCTTCCGTTATTCTATTTCACCTCACGTCTTGAAATAATTAAAAATTTTTTTTTTCTCCAACGATTCTATTAAACTTTACTACTCTGTTGCCACGTGAACTTTTCATTAGAGAAATCATCGATTTTGACATTTCATGTCCTGGAGGAATGAGCACAAAATAGCGAACACTTGTATTCGCCTCTAGCTAGCATAGAAGTGTTTAAAGTCTTTGTGTATTTAGATTAGGGATGACAGAACAAATCCATCTCACCTATTTGTCACCTCGAGCACTTTAGAGCAACAATTATCAATCTTTTTAATACTATGAAATTGTTTCTAGAATTATAAATTTTATTAAGTCCCAAAAATACTCGGGTACAAAAATTCCCAAATGTTGAGACTCATATTCTTGTAACTGAATATCCACAGTGTGGTTACTTTATGAAATATTAAAGTTAATTAATTATAATAATTAAATCTGTCAAATTAAAAAATTTTTTATTTTTCTTTGTTCCTATTTAACAAAAAAAAATCTGGTGAGACTGGCGCACAGCACACAACTTTCTCTTACCTTCGGTAATCGAAAGTTGTGTACTGTGCTTGTCACACCAGATTTTTTGTGTCGACATGTATTTAGTTTCCGACAGTACGGTACATTTTAATTCAAGATGTAAAATTTATATGTGAAAATATTTACATTTTGTTACCATGGCAACCATTTCTCCTATCTTTCCTATAGAGTACAAGAGTAAAGCGGTCTTCAGAAGATGTAAATGCCCAAATGAGAATATACATTTTAAAGAGCATCTAAAAAATAATTGATTTATGAATTTAAAAAAAAAATCGCTTGAGCCAATTTTGAGAAAATCGAAAAAAAAAAAAAAAAAAAAACTGAAAAAGTGCATCAGTAAAGTACTAGTACTCTTTAGTCGATTTTGTTCAAAAGCTTCGTGTCACGTCCCATGGGGGTGCCTAACTTAAATATGAAATTTTAACTTCTTAGCTCATTTCGTTCTTGGGATATTATGTTCACAGACACACAGACAGACCATGTTGACCTTTTGGATTCAGGGGACCTCAAAACATGTATATCCATCAAAATCTCGACATCGAATTTTTGACATGAATCCAATACTTTCTCTCTCTATATTTAAAATTTTTAAGGGCAAGAGAAAGAAAAAAAATTATCTTCTCTATATTGCATTTCCTTTTTTTGTGAGGAAGGGGACTTACTCCATTCAATTTGTGGTTTCTTCCAGAAGGAGGAGTTTATCTCCGTTATTTCGGTAATCTCCGACATAAGTTGAGCCGTCTCTCTAATTGACTTGGAGGAATTTTGATAACAGCCCAATTAATGCTTAAACACGAATTAATAAAATGATAGAGAAATTTCGTGTATATTCTAGAGAGAGAATTGGGAAACTTAATACTCTCTAATAATTTAATAAATTAAAAAATTACTATTCTTTAGGAAAGTCAAAATAAGTCTTCCATATATCATTTTTTAATAATTAAATTCATATAATCTTAATCTCTATTATTTTCAGCATTTTTGTATGTTTTACTTATTATAAACATCATTATTTGAAAGTATGTGAAAAGTCATTTTAATTGGTTAGTGAATCCAAAAAAGTGATTTTCGTTACATGGTCTGTCTGTGTATCTGTGAATGTGTATGTGCGTGTATGTATGTGTCTCTGTGAACAAAATATCTGAATGAAAAAAGCTAGGAGGTTGAAATTTTAAATTTAAGTTCGGCATCCCTATGAGACGGGCTTGACACGAAGCTTTTGAATCAAATCGGCCAAAGAGTATTAGTACTTTACTGAAGTACTTTTTCAGTTTTTTCTAAAAATTCTCTCAAACGATTTTGATTAAAATTCAAAAAAAATACACCTAGACCATAAATTGTGTTCCTATTTTATTTACAGATTTTATAAACATAACAGTCATAAATGTAACTCTTAAGTTTGATAAAATACGCCTACGGGCTTGGTCTAGTTGGTAGCGTGCCTACCTTTTTCCCCAGTTCAACCCCAGCATCCGATATTTTATTTAAGCCATTTGGTACCAAATCTTTTTCCTAATTTATTTTTTAGATCTCTTTCAAATGTATATTCTCATTTTGCTCTCAAAATTGTTTGAAGACCACTTTACTCTTGTACTTCATAGGAAATATAGGAGAAATGGTTACCATGGTAACAAATTATAAATATTTTCCCATGTTTATAAATTTTACATCTTGAATCGGGGGGGGGGGGGGGCCCCCCCCGAACCCCCCCAAGGCGGGCGGCGCGGCAGTTTTAATATATCGGGGGAAACTAAATATATATCGACCCAAAAAAATCTCCCCCCCCTTGTCTGTGCGATCACTCACACCAGATTATTTTATGTTTTAAGTTAAAATATATGCCAAGTGTGTATATCAATTATTTATTCGTGTTTGATTCCCAGAAGTTAGACAACCAAAATGACCAATCAATTTCAATTAATTGCTCTATAGAAAATTTTTATAGATGTTTTGCCCGACGAAATTTATGCTATTTTATTTCTCCCGGAACAACAAATATTTTTTCATTTATTCAAATTTAGTTTGTTTTTTTTTCTATATTTTATCATCTTTTTCGTAATCTAAGGCATTTAGACCTCGTCTATATTTAATACATCTCATTAGTAGCCACAAAATCAATATTTGATTATTAAAAATAATATTTCAACCCGACCGCTTTGTTGCGACGCGAGAGCCATCTGTGTCGATTGTTGTAACTATGCAGACTGGCTGGCTTCTTGTCCGTCATCCATCTTTAATTTAGTAGCAGTTCAGCCTTTGTGCCTTCAAGATGCATCGCGTCGTTTCAATGCTCGTCCCGCCAACAACCGAAGCTATCCTCTATCCTGGCCTTTCAACAATCAATCGTTGTCTTTGCTCCTGGTTATACTCACAATTTCATCTCCATTCCATCAAGGTACTTTCCTTTAATCCTTTTATTTTGATTTTTACTTATCACCTTTTATAGATTGAAATTGCAAGGTTTAATAGATAGAAGAAGGGAAGTGAAATGAATGGAGGGGGGTAACATGTTAACTTATTTCATACCCCAGCATCCATATATATTTATTCATACCTAATAATGCTTATTTTATGTGTGTATATGTTATCATTTATTCCCTATGCTTGCCTTATATGAAATACATGTTGTCTCTCTCCCACCCCTCACTCTCCCCTCTTTCCGCCTTTCTCTCTCTTCTCCTACTTCGTGTGTGTGTGTGTCTGGCCAACGCTTCCCTCCCTCCCTACTTGAATGCTCCCTCCCTCTCCCGTCTCTAATTAATAATGAACTTTATAGCACCTTCCTCCCTTCGATTCTATCTCTTGGATCCCTATTCTAATGATACTATTTGAGTTTTAAAATATTAATTATTATATGTTTATTTACAAAGTAGATCAAACTGGAAAATCAATTGATTTTATTTTTTTTTTAAATCATTTCGACTGCTGAAGCCATTCGACTTTATAAATTTATTAGGCCTATATTTTTTTTTATTTATTTTCAATTCAATATACCGATGACTTCTGGCAGTAGTTGTTATTTTAATTGATATTTTATTTCATAATACATCAAGTGATGTTTTAAAGTGGAACTTTTATTTGATCGTCTTTTCAACTTTCTCTTACCTCTATATATGTTAATATATAGAGAAAGTATTGGATTCATGCCAAAAATTCGATGTCGACATTTTGACGGATATACACATTTTGAGGTCCCCTGAATCCAAAAAAGTGGTTTTCGCGACATGGTCTGTCTGTAAATTTTATATTTAAGGGACGTGACATTTTTTTTTTAACATCACACTTTTTTCTTATTCATACTCAACACACACACATTTAAATATTTATCGCTCAGAACAATATAACAACAAATAAAAAAAAAAAAATGTGGCCGCACATTCTTCTTCTATTTTCGGTAATTGAAAGTTGTGTTTTGTGCTTGTCACATCATATTTTTGTCTCGACATATATTTAGTTTCCTGCAGTAAATTACAATTCTAATTGAAATTTTTTTTTAAATCTTTTCGACATCTTAGTCCATATAAACTTTAACGATCCTCATTTATTAGGCTATAATTACATGCGGTAAATGAGTATTTTAGGGTCCAGGCACATTTATTTATATCATTTGGTATCCAAATGATTAAAAAAATAAAAACCCGCTTCCAGTTGGTTTAAGTTCACTAATTAATTGAAATTTTTTCAAACTTATTTTTAATTTTATCAATATTGAATACTTTTCAGAAATTGAACGAAAATTAAAATGATTTCATTTCGATCCTTTTGCTATTTTTATTCCTTAATAAAAATTAAAAAGGATATTTTGTCCTTCATATTAAGAACAAAAGTCATTAGAGGGACGTCATAAATGTATAATTGCCTTTAGCTAATGGTTTTTAAATCGTCACAATTATATTTTCCTTTACTAGAATTCAAATGGTATAAAACAACTCTATCTTGGCTTTAATCATAACTGGCCCTTGTCACTTGAAGTGAGGTAAAGCTCTTCCTTAATGAGGGTCGCTGGTTCTCGTTTCTTTTAATATATTGTATATTGGACACAATTTAAATAAATATAGACAGATAAGGCACTAAGAATTTTCATCGAGTTTTTTTTTTTTTATTAGATAGAGAATTTTTCAGCAGCGGCGTAACTGTCTTTGAGGGCGCCCTCCGACGGGGGCGATGCTCAACTGGGGCGCCGTTTTTTCGTTCGACCTTTTTTTTAGAATTCGAATCTCGTTCGGGCTTTTTTTGTAATTTTTCTCCGGATTTGTGATATAAAATGAATTTATTAGGAAATTTCAAAAAAAAAGCCGAAGATTTTGGGAAAAAACGGATGCGCGAGGGGCGCCAAAAGCTTGATGCGCCTGGGGCGGGGGGGGGGCGAGCGCCCCCCTTCGCCCCCACCTGGATACGCCTCTGTTTTTCAGGAGTTAATTAAGGCTAACATTGTTTAGGGAATTTAGGCTAACATTGTTTAGGCAATTTAGGCTAACATTGCGTAGGGAAAGTCCCTTTTAAAGGGTTCAAAAATACCTGAAAATTCAGATTTTTCCAATTTAAAAACGCTGCTTTTTTAAATTTAATTATTTAAAATTTATTTAAATTATATTTGACACAACTTAATTTAAATAAATATGGCCCGATTACGGGACTGCTCTTAAAATTTTTTTATCAATACACTCCTTGCCAAGTTCAGCACTGCGGGGTTGGCACATCCCTCTCCAATTCTGCCTTATAAATTATATAGGCCTATAGTTGTTATTCGACATTACGAGATAAAGCTCACTTTTCCATAATATTCAAGAGAAACTAATAGGTTCATTAAAAAACAAAAAGTTTTTTTTAAACTTTATTAGACTCCAGACAATAAATAATCTTTCCACTTGCTCTAGGATTTCTTCAGTGGTTTGAATCATAGAGAGCCAGCCATATTATAAAATTAAATTGCAACAAAAATTCATCAACTTGTCGTAAAACAAGTGAACCTTGTCTGGAGTCAAATAAACTTTTATAAAAACACTTCAACTTTTAATGAACCTATTGTTTCCCCTTTTGAATAATTTGTTATTATTTAATTGAATACTATTAGTTATTTTGATTAAATTAATATAATTGTAGTCTTTAGTAGAATTTGATATAAACTTTAGCTGTTGTATTTATTTAATCAAAACCCTATGAGTTTGATTTACATTCATCATCATAATTCACGGGTAGTAAATTTCCAATCGATTTGAAATAAATAAAACCAAACACAAAATACCGATTGAAACATTTAATATATAATATATAGGAAGTGTACTCCCAAATGGTTTTGTGTTTGTTTTTGTTGTCCATGGACGCGGTCGTATCATTCAAACCCACGATTGCCCAATGAATGTTTTCCAAGGGTAAACGTGATGATGAGGATGATGTGGCCTTCATTTCCTCTCTACTTTTAAAGATGTTTCGTTTATAGGAAGGCAAATAATTCCACTAATAATATTTTTTAATCAGTCCTTGAGCTAAAATATTAAGGTCGTTCGTTATTTTGATATATCTTATTATTTTATATAATATTTATTTTTGATCTTCTCCAAGTAGGGGTTCTCTGAAAATACAATCTTATTCCGTTTTGCTAGCTAATATTAATTGTCGGCCGGCGATTACGCAAAGCAAATAAGTGACAGCACTTTCTTATAATACAGTTATCAAGACAAAAATCTATAAAACCGAAGAGGTTTTTCATTTCAAGTTTCCCTGGCGCTTAATAGGAAACTAACAAAATTGGCCAAAGAGTAGACTAATACTTTACTGATGTACTTGTTTAGTTTTTTCGATTTTTTCAAAATTCGTTCAAACGATTTTGATTAAAATTCCTAAATAATATAGATACTCTGTAGATAGCCAGGACGAGAAATAAAACGCTATTTTATTTCATTGTGCTCATCGACATTTCGGGTGTTAATTGACTGATCAGGTGATAAATATAACAATTAGGTGTTATTTGTTGAAGTATTTTAACATTTAGATTACAATGTATAATTAATTAATTATAAAATTGCAAGCAGGCATGCTTTGATTCAATACAAGATGTTGTTACAGCAAACTCTCTAATCGAACTCAGCAAATGACACCTAATTGTTATAATTGACACCTGGTCATTTTTTTTTTTTTTTTTTTAAACATTCACACTTTTTTCTCACTCACGTCTAAATGATCTTCGATTGGGTTGCAACTTAAAATTTATATATTTATAACTATCTGCATATTTTTAAAGAGTGTCGCCTTAAAAAAAATTTGAAAATGCAAAATAAGACCAGTTTTAGAGCATATTTTCTATTAAAATTTATTTTGCTCTATATCTCTAAAACTTTGCCTGATGGAAAAATTCTAACTACATATTTAAATTCAGTATAAAAAAATGTACTAAATTCACTAATCAGATTTCTTTTGAAGAAAATCTTGTCGACCAATGTTATCGAGGGCAAGTTGTGATATATGGTCAATCACAACATTTTTTTTTTATTTTCTTTTTCACTTCATCCCTTGCTTCTTTTGCTTTCTAAAAACAACATTAATTAATTTTTGCTCCACTTAAGTTAACAATGCTGTTTAATACTTCTTTTCCTGGATGATATAAAATAATCATTTGATTAACGAAATTACCTAATAATATATTTCGTTGCGTTGATCAATTCTTATAAACACAATAAGATAATAATATGTGTTATAGAATAAAATAGAAGCTTAATATATAGCTATTTTGGAATTACTAGAGGGAAGTATAATTCTGTATTATTATTAAATAATGCGAACTAAAGTAAACATGATCATATTTTAAATTCCCATATTAAAGTAATAAGGACTGAATTTTTTGTTGATTCTTTTATTATAGTTATTATAATTTCAAGCATGCAAATGAAATGTCCTAACTATGCTGGACCTATTAAGGAAAAAAAAGATTCACATTTCAATCCTATATTTGATTGTTACTCATTTATTGAAAATAGTGATTAGTGTCAAAAAGATTTTTTTTTTAAAGATTCTTCACAAAAGGTCTATGAGTCGCATTTTTGGGATTATGCAATTTCAAAGAATTTAATTTTTGATGCAATTACGTAAAAATTGAATATTTAATTTGATTATAAAAAAAATTGTTCTAGAATAAAAAATGGATAACTATTAAATTGCATGTGTGTCTTTATTATATATCTTCATATTAAATGCTGATTACTCAAATAAGTATACAATTTAAATCGTTTTTTTTTATATCAATTTTTCGTGTAATTTCGTTGCGAAACGTGAATCATTAATAAATCTAGGCCTTTAGGAATATATTATATATACTGGTATTTATGAAATTTATATAAAATCAATATCTTCTCTATATATAGGCTATATTCAATTATCTCAAGTCCCAAAGCTTCACCCTCAGACTTTAATATAGCAACTCATTTAGAACTTGTGGCATTATTAGTTTTGTTGATATAAGATTATTTCAATTAAGAAATTTTGAATCCCAAGGACTCCGATAAATTTATTTAAATCATTTTAATACCATAAGGTATAAATAAATGTGCCTGGTATCCCTTAAAAATAACCTTTTGTATTAATGTATATCGTTAGAGTCTATATGGCCTGAGATGCCGAAGACTTTAAAAAAATTTGAATATTGATATCACGTATATCTATCTATTCAAAAATTGATGACGCTATCTAGTCAAAGGCGGATATAAAAGAGGGGAGGAGTAAATAGGGTGATTACCCCCTCCCCCGCATTTCGAGAAAAATATTTTATATTTTTTTGGGAATTAAATTTTAGTTTTAATATAAAATTTTAAAAATTAATACTTAAATATTTGATTTGTATATATATACTTGTAAACGAGTACAGAATGCACCTTTAAATTACCGAAAGTAAGAAAAAATTGTGTGCTGTGCGACCCAGTTACACCAAATTAACCCCCCCCCCTCCCCCCCGAGAAACTTCTCTGGATCCGCTCTTGTCTAGTTTTGTGGAATCTTGTGAAAAGGGAGGTGAATTAAAAAACTTTGGACTATATGTGTTATGATGTAGGCCTAATGCTCCTTTCCCGGCCCACATTTTTTTTTTTGCCTCTTGCCAGGTCCCAGGTTAACCAAAAGAGTGGGCTGAAAAAAATTTCTTTTTTTTCTTCACTCTATACTGAAAAAAACTTGCCTCTATGATAGGTAATTAAAATGGAACAAAGAAAAAAAGTTATACCTAACCTCCAGCTAGCGCATTACACTTGAAATTTTGAAATTTCGCAAAATTCACAGGATTTTATGATTTTTTTTTTTTTTTAAGTATCCAAACAGCTGAAATATTTGACAGCTGTAGTGAAAATCAATTATATTTGAGTTATAAAAAGACAATGTATTATTGAAAATGTTGTATTTTTTTAATTTGAGTACAACAGTTCACTATCCAACTGTTTTGAAAATTCATAAAATCCTGTGATTTTTATGAAATTTCAAAGTTTCAAGTGTATTGCGCTACCTGAAAGTTAGGTATAACTTTTTTCTTTGTTGCATTTTAATTACCTATTATAGTGGTAAGTTTTTTTCAGTATAGCATAAAAAAAACAATTTCTTTTTTTCAGCCCGCTGTACTAACCAAGTCTGAGTCAACCCCATTTTTCTCAAATTGGGCCCTTTGTGTCTGTGTGGGGAGATTTCCTCTTACTTTCCTACCCTAACAGGGAATTACAACAATATTGAATTACGATGTAAGTTGTGGCTGTATATATTTAGTGAAAGGAAGTGGTGGAAGCAGAGGCAGCTATGAAAGAAAATTCTCTGAATGCTTTACCGATCTCTCCATCGTCTCCGGCTAATTGGTAAAGCATTTAGAGAATTTTCTTTCTTGGCTGCCTCTGCTTCCACACTTCCTTCCTCTAAATATTGAATTATTTGCGGCAAGCTGGACTTGAACCCGAGTTGTGTTGAAACTGTATCCGTAATCCGGTTTAGCCACTTGCCTTAATTTTATCTGATTTTCCTTTATTTTTTAAGCAAAGTTCTGATTCCAGCTATATTTTTTACTTTCTCTTACCTCTATATATGTTAATATATATAGAAAGAAAGTATTGAATTCATGTCAAAAATTCGATGTCGAGATTTTGATGGATATTCTCGTTTTGAAGTCCCCTGAATTCAAAAAAGTGGTTTTCGACACATGGTCTATCTGTGTGTCTGTGTGTGGGTGTCTATCGGTCTGGGTTCAATTTAAAGCATGAAGGAATTGAGCTAGGAGGTTGAAATTTTATATTTAAGTTAGGCACTCCCCTAGGGCATGAAAATAAGATTTTCATCGGCCAAAAAGTACTAGTACTTTACTGTACTATTCAGTTTTTTTTCCGATTTTCTCAAAATTCGCACTAACGATTTTGATTAAAATTCAAAAATAAATTATTTTTTAGATGCTCTTTCAAATGTATATTTTCATTTTGCTCTCAAAATTGTTTGAAGGCCACTTTACTCTTGGACTTCATAGGAAAGATAGGAGAAATGGTTATCATGGTAACAAAATATAAATATTTTCCCATGTTTATAAATTTGACATACACAACTTTCAACTTTCTTTTACCAAAGGTAAGAGAAGGTTGTGTGCTGTGCGACCAGCCACACCAGATTTTTTTTTAATATTGCTTCTTCGCGTTTGAAAACTCTGATCTATGCATTGATAAACTAATAAAAGAAAATATACAGTAATAGATCTACTCTGAAATAATAACTTATTAATATTTTTTTTTTTTAAATTGATTTTGTTTTCTCAACACATTTTTTAACATACTATGAGAAAATAATTTTCTGCATTGCTCTGCATAAGTCATTGACAAATATATGTTTCCTACTTTGGTCTTATCTTAATGGTATTTTTTTTTTCTTACATATTTTACAATTCAGTTAAAATTATTTGTGATCAGTCAGCTAGTGGCCGGATATCTCTGGTTCTTCCAACAAACATAAAATTGAAAATTGATTCTTTTATACACTTTCTAACAAATACATTCATCTCTCAAGAAAACATAAATAAATTTTATCGTTTTGATTCTTCAGGGAATTTGGGAGTTTCTTAAATAAAAAATAATTTCATTTCACTCAAGACCGATTCCAGAAATACTGTTTTGTGTTGTTATTGAACATGTACCATTTCCAACTAATCTCAACAATTCTAACCGGAATATTAAATGAAGAGGGATCTTATTAGAAACTATTTCATAACCAGGACTGGTGCACGTAGCGATAAAAGATATTTTTAAAATTATATTGGCCTCCAATTAATTTAAATAAATATGGATTCTCTAAAAAAACTTCAAAAAATTAAATATTAAGCGGGATGGACGAAACCAGCTTTTCATTAGAGAATTAGACTTTATTCAACGCAAACGTTTCGGTCATCATAATGGATATCATCGCGTCAATCTAAGTTTTTAAAAATTATAAATAGTTACGGTGTTCTAATTAAAGGCTGATTTCATTAACCACCAGTTCAATCTTTTTTTTTTTATTAAAAAAACACACTTTTTCTCATTCACACACACATACACACAGTCTTTTCGGCAACTTGGGCCAATAAGACTTTAAACTAGGAACCGAATATTCGGTTTCGGTTACAGTTTCGGCCAGTTTCGGCCAAAAATCCTGGTTTCAGCCGTAGTTTCGGTTTCGGCCAAAAAGTAGCCGAACCTTTGCCTGAGTCTGAAAAGATGGGATGAGACTCGCATGCAAAAAAAAGGTCAAATGATTTGCAAAAGCGGAAAAGGTGCTGAAAAAAAATTTAGTCTCCCTAAAAAAAAGGTAAAATGATTTTCAAGGGAGGGTAAAAAAATTTTCCGCAGGGCGGAAAAAATTTGAAAAAAAAAAAAAAGTTAAAATAATAATAATTTTTTATAAGAAATACAAGTTTCGGTTTCGGTTACGGTTTCGGCCGAAACTAAGATCAAGGCCGAATATTCTGTTTCGGTTTCGGCTGAAAATCTTGTTTCGGTCGGACCCTACTTTAAACGTTAACCGTTAATATGAAAATATATATATTGGGGTCCAGGCATTCTTATTTACCTTTATAAAATCAATGGACTGCCTGGGATCCGAACCCTCGACCTTTGGTATACAAGGCAGGCGCGCTACCAACTACGCCAAACCCGAGGGTATGTCCGCTGAGAGGCAAGACTAATCCAAAAAGATTCTTCAGGATAAATTATGATAATGATATTTGCTAGCAGTGCCCCAATAGGGAGGGGGCCGAGGGTGCATTAAAGAAAGGTGAGCTGGCAGCGTATATTTTTACAAAAAAATTGTATTATTCATAATAATGATTGTAGCAGCGCTCTATATAGTGGGTGGAGTGGGGGGGCGTTAGAATTGGTCCAAGCTCACTAGAATTTGGGAGCGGCATAAATATATAAAAAAAATATAATTTTTTTTTTTTTTTGGTAAAGAGGCGCAAATTATAATCCTGGCCCCGGGCGCAAGTTTTTCTTGGTGCGGCCCTGTTTTCGAGATGCATTTGTACTTGATTGGACATATCGCGCTGAACCATGATTTCCCCCTTTCGTTTTATCCTAGATCGCCCCCCCCCTTCTCAATTATCTCTTTGTCTTAAACGATATATTGACTAGATTACAGGGCTTTAGACCGTTATTTGAAAACTTCCAACTATTTCAAATAAAGCCATCTAGTTAGTAAGTTAATTTATTTTCATTAAACTTTATCTTATCAGGTGATATATAAAAAATGAAAAATTTAGATTTTAGATTATACGTCTACAACAAAAGGACATTTTACGATAACGGACATTTTACTATAACAGACATTCGTTATAGCGGTTCTTAAGGTCTCTCAAAACCGTTAAAACACGATTCGACTCGAGGCGGCCCGATGGCGTTAGTGTTCCCCCACTGGATAACACGCAACTTGTTACCTATTTCCATTCTAGAAATCTTTCCAGCTATTTCAATTAAACAAAAACCTAAATATTTTTTACACAATGATTACTAATTAATTATCTACAACTTATAGAGCTCCTTTTTTTGAAATATCTTTTATTTAATGCCATTAATCTAAAAATTATTTTTTTTTTTCGAAAATCAAAAAAAGGGCTTCTATAAGTTGTAGATATTTTAAATGCCTAAATTTAAAAAATTTTAGGTCGATAGCTTCAAATTGTGGCCGCTGGAAAGTCCCAAAAATAGCACCCCGAGACGACTTAATATCAAAACATTTAAGAATATTAAAATTTTTCATTTTATTAATATAAATACACGTAATAAACCAACAATTTATCCAAATCTTCTGCTTCTCAATAAAATCTGCAAATTAAAACATTTTCCCAGCGAATTTAGTTGAAACTAAACTTTCAATTTCTAAATATACAACCATTTGTTATATCAAAATGGATTAAAACTTTGTATCCCACTTTCTCTTATTAAACATCGGCTAAACTCGTAGAATTTGAAACTAATCCTTATGACATTTATTTAGATATTTGTATTGTAGTTTACAAACTGATTTTTGAAAAGATAATTTACTAAACAAACAAATATAAATTAATTATTTAAGATATGCTTGTTTATTTTGTCATTTTTAATTAATCTATTTGTTGATAAGCTGAATTGACTTGAGCATGCAGGGGTGTCAATTGTTGCAGGCAATAGCTCGCTAGACAATACTCCTACGATCCAGCGCTTCAAGTGTCTCCGATCCAGCTCCAACTGCAGTGGTCATAGCGCCGTCTCTACCGCTCGACACCAAAACCGATTCTTCGTGAGTAGAGTACTATTTTTTCTTTAATAATATTTTATTTTAATATAACGAAATTATTAAGCACGTGGTGAGAATCTTCATCACTCATCAAATAATAAAGTCTAAAATTGATTTTAATCTAAATTTTTCAATTTCTTCATAAATTTTTGTAGAAAGTTGGAACTTGTGTTTGAATATTATACAATCTGTATCAGCCAAAAGTATACGTTCTCGAGAGTACTGACTCTACTCTTTCTTAAAGCTTAGAAACATGACTAGAGAGATGATGTTATTAGGCCTATTTGTTTTTTGATATGATTGTTTAAACATTTGAAAAATTTTGCATCTGGTTGTTGATTGCATATTCTTAAAGGGCAATTGTACAGTGAGGGACAATATTAAGTCCCACCCATGCGTTTTCTACTTGTGATTATTTCATTGTTTTTTAAAAAAAATATTATTTTCTTTTATAAAAACAATGAAATAATCACAAGATGAAAACGCATGGGGGTGGGACTTAACTTTGGCGTTCACTGTACTCTCAATTTTTATAGATTTTTTTTTTCTTTGTTTACGAAATTGTAGATAACATTTTTTCATTGAATCACATCTGGCGAGTTTGTTTCTTTTATTTTTGATTAGATTTCTTGTACTTATAGATTAATAAAAAAATAGTTATTATATTGACATTCATAGGCGTAGAGAGATTATTTCGGTTGTGAGGAAAATCTTTTCTCGACTTTTTCGTTAAAAAAATTATGGCTATATGTTTTTTAAGTAAATTAGTATATCATTTTTATATATTTTGTTTTTTTCTATTCGACTGCAGTGGCCTGCTTACTCCCTTCCTGGATACATACATAGTCCTGGGGGAGTGCTATCAACTATTAATACTTTAGGAAATATTTTAATTTTTCACGTTTAAGGGATGGCAAATGATAAAAAAAATTTTTGGATTTTAATAATAAAACGTTTCAGACTAAACATCTTTCTATATTATTTAGTTTTCGATATGTTGTTATGAAATTTTCAGAAAAATTATTCGTTTTTGTCGAGATACTCGCCCTTATGGTCCCTATGCCCATGTTGGCATTAGAAATAAGTTGTCAATGCGCCAGGTTTTTTTTTTTATTATTGACTGTTAGTTGTCAATGTAAGATGAAATTATTTTTTGTTCTGGGACTGAAAAATGAAATCTTAAAATTCTTCTTTATATGGTCCACAAATTTTATTTTGAAATGCGTTTTTAAATTGATCAATTATGTTTTTTCTTCAATCAAAATAAGGGTTATTTGAGAAAGCAATATTTTTTTTTAGAGATAACTAAAAATTCTTGTCACTTATTTACATAAATAAATCAGATAATTTTCGATAGGCGATATTTTTTAGTTAAAATATAGAAATCAATGGCATGTTTATTACCTTGCGTCCTTGGGGCGCCACTCATCATTGTTATGATGGGTTTTACAAAAAAATAATTAATTTTTCTTTTCTAAATTGAGAACTACCTCAATTCATTTTATAAGTGGTTAAAAAAAAAATAATTGAATTGAAAATTAATCAGAAATTCAATTTAAAAAAACATCCTCTCATCCTAGCGGAAATATAAATTTAATTACCAATTATTATGAAACAGATGAATTTATTATCTCGATGGCCTTTTGACCTGTTACAGAGACGCTTGAAGATCATCATTCATCTTCTCCATTTATGTATGTATCATATAAAAAGGGTTGACCCTATCAAACGATTATTTTTAATTTATTTTAAAAAGGTCTTCAATTTTTGAACTAATATCAAACATCACAGATATATGATATATCATTATAATCAAGTTGACAGCGATGTCAAAACAATAATAATAATAAAAAAAAAAATTATGTATTATATATTCTAATATTAATAGAAAAAATATCATAAAGGCTCATTTAAAATAACTATCGTGCATTTTTATTAAGGGTGAGATATTTCAAAATATAATTTGACAAATAAAATGAACGATATTTCAAAAATATCGTAATAACCGAAAAATTCGGGCATTTGCAATAAATTTTATAAAAACCTAAGGAATTGATTATTGCATCGTTTTCGAAAAAAAAAACAACAGTATTATTTTTCAAAATAATAGTCATTATAAAAGAGCCTTAATAATTTATTGTGACATTACAACGGCCTACAGTGAAAAAAAAAAAAAATTTCAAACAAAAGTAGTCTAGATAATTAAAAAAAAAAATTTGGAAATCATTAAATATAAGAGTCTCCTGACCAAAATCTGAAATTTTGGGGCCAACAACCAGAATTCGTTTAAATGAATGAAAAAAAAAAATTTCATATATTTGCTTGTCTAAATAAAAAAACAAATCGAGTTTGTTCATGAGTAAATTTCTTGGAAAAAATTTATTTTAAATAAAATTTAAGATATTTATAGGGTTTTAAATGAAGATTTTTGATTTGTTTTGTAATTAGAACTCTAGGCGATTTTAATGATTGTTCTTTTTCTAAAAAGGCATTTTAAGATTTGCAAAATTAAATCAATTTGGTATTAAGTGGCCTAACTAGGACTGAGAATTTAGAGAGTCTCAAATGTCTTTATTTATTAAAAATGATTCTAGGTGAGAAAGAAATCCTTTCTTCTCTCTCCCATATCACGAATTATCTTTATGTTGTTAGGAAGGCATATTTTATAAATATCATTCTATTCTTCAACTTGGTCTTTATATATTCGCCCGAGATCTTGGATTTTCCTCAAAATTTTAAAAATCAATTCGTAAAAAAAAAAAAATTTGTTTCTAGGACGTTTTTTCTAGTCCTCATCAAAATCTTGTTTTTCCGGTACTTTTTTTTAGAATTAGTTCTATACTTTGATTGATTCGTTTTGTCTTCTTTTAATGTTCATAATTTTTCTAAATTTTTTTTTTTAATTTAGAATATAATTATTTATTTACTCTTTAAACTTGATATTTAATTACCTATTTGTTTTCCTATTCTTTATGACTTCTTATCTTTCGTTATCTTTATTTTTTTAAAGAAATTGAAAGAAAAAGTGAAACGTAAAAAGTGATTTGCATTTGAAAAATTTATAAACAGACACAGGCGGGTTAAATAAAAAAACATTCCGACATGAACTCAGATGAGCTCAAAAAATAGTATATCTGATCTTGTATTAAAATCATATTCCTTCTTCCAAAAAGAAATTATGGGACAGTATTTGTCCATAAAAAAGGTTGTTTTTTTTAAGGACTTTTCTGTTTGACATAAGCAAGTGTATCTAAAATATTAAAAAATAAATAAATTCTGTGTTTAATAATATGAAAATATTTTTTGAAAATGAGGATGAGCAGAGGCGTCATTTGGAGAGCCCCCTTGCTGGGGGAGGGTATTTGCTATTTCAAAATTTATCTACGGGTATATAAAATATAAAAAAATTAAAAAAACTAATTAAATTAATTATATTTTGGCCAAATTTGAGATACCAATTTAGGTAAATTTTAAGGGAAATAAAATTTTGCCCTCCCCTCCCAAAAAAAAGTTGAAATGACGCCACTGTGGGTGATGTGACCTCCAAACCCCTGATTGCGCCATTGATATAAATTAATTTTCTGGGACAAAACAATCATGTAGTGAATAAACAAATTTAAAGATGAATACTAGATACGTAATCCAAGTAAAAACAAAAAAATAAATTTCTAATTTTCTTCAATTAAATATAATTATTTCGCTTTTTTTAAAAAAGAAATATCTTATCTAAAAAAAAAACCTATCTATATTTTTTAAACTAATTTATGAATTAGTATTATTAAAACTATAATAAATTAGAATGAAAAACAAAAAGGTAGCGAATAGGTAGGGATTGATTAGAAATAATGAACCAATAAAATATTTTAATTATTTTCTCTATTTACTAAATTGATTTTGAAATTTATTTTTTTAAATAAAGATATAAAAATATATTTTTGGCTAATATTAAAAAAATTTTTAGATTAGAATTTCGAATGGAATTTCAAGACATGATAGACAATAAATTATATAAATCTAGGGTAATAGTAGACAAAAATTTTACGAGGGAAAAAAAAATATTTTAATAATATAAAATATATAATAACGTAAAAGAAAGCAAATTAAAATATTTTTAATTAAAATTTCTTAATTTCATTATACAAACGTATATATATGTATACTATGATAATGGAATTTTATATTTTTCAAAAAACTAAATAAAATATTGGAAATTTACAAACAATAGAAACAATGCATTATTAATTTTTTTTGACTTTAGATTTAGGCACATTGGAATATTTTTGAGAAAACGATAGGGGGACTTGATAAGAAAAAGGGAAGAGGCAATTACGTAAAAAATGTTTTTTTTGAAAATTCCATTTTGTAATGGAGGTAATTTATATTGTCTTTCGAGATCTAATAGCCATCTCAGAATTTCATTTTTGTAAGGCAGAAAACGCTCCCTAAATACTTTAGGAGCCCAGTCTTGATCTGGCTCTCTTAGTTCAATCATATATTAATATATATAGGCTAATAAAATATATGTATAAACTTCTAAATATTAAGAAAAGTTGACGAGAGAATTTCGTCATCGATAATTTATAAATTAGTGAAATGGTATGTTGTATAAATTAGCGATTGATATCATGAATGCATTAACCCTTTTCAAATTTTTAACATACAAATTTATTTTAGGCATGAAAAAAAAATTTTTAAGCTTTTGGTTTCTTTTTTGCATGTTTTTTAAACGTTCCATATTATAAAAGAAAAGAAAGGATTAGATTACGTAAATATATTCTAAATATTATATATCGTATATATGTTGAATTAATAAAAATATATAAATATTTACTTTAAAATTATCACTATAATAAATAATAGTACTACTATGATACACAAAATTAACTAACCGGTCAGAAAACATTGAGCCCAATTCGCCTTAGTTATTTTTGGGTACCATAATAGAATGTAGAGTTAGGTTGACCATATTTCCTTTTGAAATTGGGATTACGATCATTATTATAATAAGATAACGTGACTCCATGTTAATAAGATATAGGGGTTCCTGTTCAAAACAGATTGACCAATCTTTGCGTTTCAGGAGAAATATTAATTACCTTTATCATTGTTATAACCTAATAATATTAAGGCACCGTAACCCAAAACCCAATATAAAAAAATGAAATTTGAAAAAATAAAATAAATTCTACTCATATATATATATATATAAAATCATATATAAGACAAGGGAGGGGGAAGTCAAATAAATAAATAAAAATAAATTCAAAATTCAATTCTGAATTCTAGTTTTCTCTCTATTTCAGTCTTATACTAGAGCAGTGATTCTCAACATTTTTTTTTGTCGCCGCACACTTTTAACGATTTCAAAATTTGGCGGCACTTAAAGAAAAATAATAAGTTTAATACCCGTATTCATAGTCATTGCTTGAGGAACAAGGAATCCTTATGCATAGATATAAGAATTCCTTCTTCCTCAAGGAACGACTATGAATACGGGTATAAAAGTTGTTGATAACACACAAAATAGTTTATGATAATAATTTTGAATATAAAAAATAATATGTAGGACCTAATAAAAAAATAATAGTACGTTGATTAAGGGATTAATTACAAGTTAATAATACCCTACATACAGGGGCGCCGGAACGAATTTGAATCAGGGGGGGCAAAAATTTTTTTTTTAGAAAATTAAAATAATTTAATATGTTTAAATAGTATAAAACAAAAACAAATCTACTATAAAACTTTAAAAATTTTAAATAAAATCACAATTTTAATAAAATTAAAATTTTAAAAAATTTGCTAGTGATTTTATCAAAAATTTTTGGAAAAAATTTGGAAAAAATGAATTTCTTACACTTTTAATTTTTTTAATTTAGAAGATTTTATTTTTCAAAAGTAAAAATATATCATTTTTAAAAATAAATGAAATAAAAAGAAATTTTGCCCCCCTCCCCCCCCTGTAGGATGCCAGGGGGGCAATGTTCCTTGCCCCCCCAGTTCCGCGCCTATGCCTACATATATTATATACATTTCTAAAATTTGGTGGCACACAAAAGTGCCGCGGCACAGTGGTTGAGAATCACTATTCTAGAGTAACAGTTCTAGGCTTAATTCGTGACCTGTAAAACGAGAAAACTACCCTAATATAAATTTCCATCTATAATATTTTTAACTCAACCTAACCCATTCGGCTTTGCTTTACTTAAATAAATATATTTCTCCTGAAACACATATATATTAAATATAGAGTAGTAATACTTGAATAAAATTTTCCACAATAGCATTTAGATGTAAGGTTAGAAATACTTTCGGAACCCTTGGAAGTAGCTTTTATTATTCACGTATACAATCAATGTTTTTAATATATAAATATCAAAATATTTGTTCTAAATTATTTAAAATAGATTAGAGATATAAATGGTGTTAGGGATGTATAAATAGCTTTGGTCCAATCTTTTAGAATAGCTTTAAAAATTAATAAATTGTCTCCTAACAAATTTTTATTCCAATTTTCTTTTATTTGGAAGTATTTATTTATAAGTTTAAACAGGTTTATTTAAACAGATGTAAAATTTTTTATTTCATATTATATAAAGCATGAAAGTAATTAGAGTCGCAACGCTCGAGGAAAGATTTAAAAATTCTAATTTATTTCTAATTACAAAAAGTCAAATAAATCGGGGTAAATAGACAATAATTATCCTTAAAAAAAAATATTTTGGTATTAAGCAAGATAGTAAATAAAATAAGCTTTGGTTTAGAATGCTTAAAAACTACTTGTTTCCTTAGACGGTTACATTCTGGTGTCGATGGTGAAGTTTGAACTTCTCCAATATAAAAAAATTCCTATAATTCAATTAAAAATTAGAATGTATTTGAAAAAATAAAATTTTAAACATATTCTTAGCTTTCTCCGTATTATTAATTAACCACCTCGTTAACTTAGATTAATTCATCAAAAAATAAAATAAAATTTCTCACTTAATTTTTAACCACTTTATTAAATACAATTTAATAAATGAAACTCATTACTTCTGCAATGAACTTTGATTTTAAATTAATTGCAATTTTTTTTTTTATTTATTAAATAGAACATATTCGCTGACTAAAATCAAGAATATTATCTTGAAAATTCCATATAGGAATTTTAAAAATTTTATTCTCAAAAATTATTGGTTCATTTTTCTATCAGAAAGATTATTAAAAAAAAAAAAAAAAAATATCGGAGAAAGCAAAAGATACTTCTTAAGTAAAACAAAAAAGTACTGTAGTTAATTTACACAAAATAATAATAAATTTCAATTCCAAGAAAATTACTTCAATGAACAAAAAATATTTTCCAAATATTATAAACAATTATTATTATAAAAAAATATTAATTATTCTAATTAATTAAATCGCCTTAGATTTAATAAATAACTATTGAAATAGTAAATTCTTTGGAGATGATTCGTTAGTTCGAATCTTCTTAAATTTTAAGTAGATGCAAATCATTCCGGCCTTAAAGATTTTTAATGTCTTAAGACATAAAAGTCACCTAACGGCCTTCAGTCATAATGCTTAATAGTAAGTATTGATACTAATAAAGTACATTAAAAAAAATATATATAACGATTTTGTAATCTATTTTTAACCAATGATTTTAGCACTGTGATTGGCTAGAAAGATATTCCTTAGATCACATTTTGGTGGTGAAATAGGCGCTAATAAATAGTGTCCTTTATGCGAATAGAGTAATTTAGTCAATGGCTCGGCTCGGTGTTTGTCAAATTTTCAGACAGTGATGGAAAAAATAATAGATTTCTTTTATTTATAAAACAAATATAATTAATAACAGGTATTTTTTTTATATTCAATAATATGATTCATTTTCTCACTTATGTGTGTTTGTATGTGTATTTTTTATGTATGCAGTCGATTTTTATTTTCTCTTATTCGTAAAGTATTGTCATTTATCGAATTGCTTGTAGATGTCCGTATCGAAGATTTTTTCTAAGGACTGTCGCCCATTGTTTATTTGTAATTATTTCGACCCCAGTGAGATGGAATGATCCTCAGTACAAGCAACAGATGTTTTGCAAATCGTCACAAACTCCTATCCAACATGACAAAGCAGATAAGCATTCTTTATATAACTTATATACGGATAATACGTAAAGTTATTTTTTTTGGCCGACTAATTGATTGTAATTTTTTTTCTTTTGTTTATATTTTTGGTTATTTTAAGTTGATAGGAATATAAAGGCATTTAAATTTGTTGATAATCGGATTAACGTTGCTGGAGATATTTTTTTTTTTAAATTTTTTGTTGTAAACCATTAGAACTGCCCTTGGCTCTGAGCCCTTACTCAGTAATAAAGATTTCGCCACTAATGCTAGAGGCAGAGGGCTCGCATCGTGTCCCAGATGAAAAAAATTTGTTTCAATTGTTGAATTAAATAGATGCTGAAACATTATAAAAAGTAGAACAGAAATTTTTTTGGTCTGAATAATATAAAAAAGTTCATTTGATGATAAATTTAGTTATTTTTTTTTTTTTATATATATTTTTATCATCGCCGCAATTCAAACATTCGCTCTTCTTAAATTAAAAAAAAAAATTATGTTATAAGAGAGAGAAAGCTCTAATAATAAATACAAATAATTGAAGTTTGTGACTTTTCTCGCCTTCACAGTGCGTATTTTTCCAATGGATTCGATAATTTCCAATAGATTTCTAGGAAAGTAATTAAAGAGGAAAAATTTCTAAATTATCACGATAAAAAGGTTTAATATTTCTTCATCTGTTTAAATGTGAATTTTCTATTAATAATATTTTTTTTAGTTTGGCAACTCTCAAAACATAAAGATATAGTAGTATAAGTTAATATTTTTTATAGGTAAAAGGTTTTTTCCATCATCATTGTGAATTATATTTGCAGTCAAAACACGAACGATTATCTCAGTCCATATCCTCAATTAAAGTTACACTAGGAGATTTTTTTTTAATTTATTTTCAATTTTTCCTGGTTTTTTTCCAGTTACGAACTCTTCTTTATCTCGCAGTTTAAGCTCTCGTAAAAACAAATAACACACTTTTCAGGATGGAGTTACAGTAGAAACTAGATTATTTGATTAATTTGAAAAAGGGGTCTTCAGGATAATGGATATGGGGGGTATTTATCCCTTTCCCTAGAATTGTCAGAAATGGGCAATCGAAAAGCATATACCCAATATATTATAATCTTAGATAAATGATAAATTTTATAAAATATCAATTTATACGAGTATAAAAACTTATGCTCTAAGATGCCGAAAGAAATTAAAAAAATGCAAACGTGTGGGGTCGTAGGACCCCCGGCAGAAATGAAGTTCCTCACGCCTTTTCTTCAACTCAGAATATAATTTAATATGAATATTATTTAAATAGTCAGAAAGCTCGACTTCGACGGGCGAGTAATTTCTCGCCTACGGTAGATAGAAGGAAATTAAGTAAAGGAGAAGGTGGGCGTGGCCTCGCCATGACTTCGGCTAATGTCGCCTTCCTCCGCCGTCGCCCGGGCGCTGGGAACGCATTTTTGTTAGGATATTATGATAAATTACACTAAAAGACTTCTGGGGAGTCCGAAATATCGTGGAGACCAAGTTCTTAAATATTTTTAAAAAGTTTTTATTCTTTCACGTGTTTCCGAAAACTGAATAGTTTCACTCAACAAAGATTCCGGGAGATCCTTCCTAAAAAAAAAGTGTTTCGACGTCTGCTCTAGTTATGGGATTTTCATAAATATATTCGACATACGGATATTTCTTATTTACTTATTAAAACAAAATATCCTCATCTTGAATGAAATTTTTTTTTACTTTTTAAATTACTCTATAATGACGGAAAAAATGTTTTTTTTTTTTATACTCGTTTGGATAATTAAAAATAAAAATTTTATTCTTAATTACTGCATGGTTTAAATAACATTACAAAAATCTACTTATTAAAATAGGACTTTGTTAGATTGATATTTATTTTCTGAGAATTGTTAAACGTCTACCCAATAAATAATTGAAGAAATTATCATCTTACCTTTCATTAAAAATACGCAAACAATAAACGCCACCATTCGATGCAGTATTGTATCGTGATGTGTGTGCTGCCCTCAAAGCAGGCGCCAGCCGATGTGAATTCTGATTATTGAATTTCCTATATTTTACGGTACCTCCGGGTCCCTTTTCAAAGGTCGGGCCCCCCCTTCACGGATCGGGTCCTGGGGCTACAAATTCAATATTTTTCTAATCTAATCATCTCGGTCTTATTTTATTTCACATATTTTTGCATGTTTCGTATTTATTTATTTATTTTTTTAATATAATTTCTTTTTACTTTTTTTTTTTTATTTCCATTCTGGACTTTTTAAAACGGTACATAAATTATAGCCATTCTCCTCCGAGTGTTAAAATTTTTGATTAAAAAATTTGCTTTTTAATTATTTGGCAGGTGTAAGCGTCATTCTATCTCAAAAAGCTCTCTTATTTTGTTCATACTCTTTAATTTAATCAATTTTTTTATAAATATTTTTTTTAACTTTAATATATTTTATTGCATTGTTCATCTTTTAATATTTTGACTTTAATGGTAGAGCATTTGGTGATATTCACATAAATTTAATTTGACTGATTAGTCTTTATTTAATATAATGTAAACAAAACAGCCAATGAGTCTCGTAAGATTTTAAAAATATTTTCGTAATCTATTCAGAATCATTTGTCTCTAATTCAATTTAATTTTCTGACAGTTCCTCTATATGTGAATGATATCTCTAAGACGAGTTTTGTCTCAATTACATTTAGGGCTTTCTCTTTGTTCAATATTAAGGTCTTATTATATCTTCTAATCTTTAAACCGATGATTTATGTGATAATGCCACGGATTTATTAGCTTCTCGATTAGTTGTTTATATTCTGTTTTGAAAATTATTGGAATTTTTGTTTCAAAAATCAAAGAAATAGGAATTTTTCGGATGAAGGTTTAAAAAAAAGACCATGAAATAAATGAGTGAATGTATTTATTTTTTAATATCGACTGCAGAGGCCATTATAACTTTATTTATTTAGATACATATCGCTTCTTAAATGGAAAAGTGACACAACTCAAAATGTCTCTTTTCAGGAAAGCAGTTTAAAGATTTCTATTTTCTTAATGGAAAACGCGATATATTAATATTTAAATTATTGTGATATTATTATATGCAACATGGGCGTACCCAGCGAGGGGCAGGGGGCAGCTGCCCCCTCCCCTAGAAGCAAGAAAAAAAATTAAATGTTTATAAAGTGATGAAACGAAACAAAATTAGGTAGGGCGACGGGGGATGATATTTTTGGTTAGGACTCGAGGGTTTTTATGCCTTTAATTCGAAGGCTTTTCCCCTCTATATAAAAAAGCTATGTCACAATCTGGACGGCCATGATCTGCCTCCCCCCTCCCCTGGACGACTATGATATCCCCCCCCTAGATTTGATCCTGGGTACGCCCTTGATATGCAATGCACATATTTCTTCTAAAAAACTGTACTACCTTGTGTCTAACTCGACATCAGTTAGACAAATGACTCTTTTACCCAAAAATAAGAGCATAAACGCCAAAATTGACAAACGACACTAGCGCATTCTGGGGGCGATAGAAGAAATGACACTTACCCATATAAATCTACACATAAAAAGAACTCATTTTTACACAAAATCTCAAAATTGATCATTTTTGAGTTGTATCACTTTTCCATTTAAGGAACGATGGCTTCCGTTCAACGCTCTTGTTTCTCAGAGGGCACCTATCCCGATTTTCAGCACTGCTTGGCGTTACTTAACGAATTAAACATATCTCTTTCCAGTATTATTATTCAAATGACGATAGCTTCGATATTATTTATTCCTTGTTTTTCAATATCTGTGTTGTTTTGTTTCTTTCATTGCAACAACCATTCGAAAATAATATATTTTATTTAAATTAGTTATTATTTAAGTAAAATCATTGTCATTTATTTCCATAATTATTCATTTACATCTCTGCCTGAAATGCGTTTAATTAAAATTTAACGCATTCTTTGTTGTTTTTTGTAAACAAACACCGACAAGCCTTGATAGTTGAAAGGACCTTATTAAAAAAAAAAAAAAAAAAAAACAATTAATAAACAAATCTACATTATAATGATATTAAAATGCAACGAAATGGTTAAAACACATTACTTCTATTAAAGCATTGCATTTCTCTTTTCTCTTAATTCTTTACTATTTATAATAGGACCAAGCGCGCAAGGCGCCATGCTTGCCAATATATAGCAGTCAATATCAACGATAATAAATAAATAAATAACTTGTATAAAGAATAAATAAATTGAGATTACTCAAATTATTAATTTATATTATTAAAAAAAAAGAAGATATTTATTTATTTTAATTTTTTTACATATACTAGTCAAAATATATATAATTTTTATTAAAAATAGAAGGTCATATTTATCCTATTCATCATATTGTCTTGTGAATTTATTTATTTATTTAATATAAAATAATATGCTTAATCCAAGTACCTCATGAAAAAAAAAAATTGTTTTGTAATTTGGAAAAAAAAATATTTATAACATTCCCCTTAAAAAAAAGAAAAAATAATTTTAAAAAATAAATATTTTCGTGAATGTATAATTTAAGTTTTTCACCCTTCTTCTTTCCTCTATTTCCTTTTTTTTTTAATGATAATATTTAATCTGAATTTAAAAAAAATGCTTGCTTATCTTGATATTTTTTAACTATAGGTATATTTGAATTCTGTCCCTTTACTGGTTTAAATAGCGGCAGATAAGTGAATATTTTTTTTAATATTTCTTACTTGTTAGTTTGGCCGTGACCCGTGGCTCAGAGAGAAGATACTAGCTTCTCCCGTCGGAGTCCCGGGTTCGCTTCCCGTCCCAAGCGAGAAAAATTTATTTCATTTGAATTGACTACAAATCATTTGAAATAAATAGAGATGGGGTTTAAAAGACCATAAAAAAAGTACTTGTTAGTGAAATGCACGGTTAACTTGCATACAAGGGGAAGTGAGTTTTTGTTCGTATAGGTCGAGAGTCCGGTGGCTTGGTCCAAAAAGGCCCCGATACTCCGGAAAGGCTGGAGATCCTGGGTTCGGTTCTCGGAGGCCATGAGGCGCTTGGCCCACTATCAAAAAACATACAGTCTTGTCTAAAAATTTTTTTTCTAATGGTTTAAGAGAATTTTTAAAAATTCGATGACTATAGCCAAGATGGCCTCCCTTGAGTATTAAAAGTTGTGTTGGGATGACAGACTCGATTCCTCAGGATTAGATTTGTTTTGATCTCTTGTTTTTTCTTTCTTTTTGCAATCGAATTTTATTTTGATCCTGCTTCTATTTCCTTGTATGAATATAAATTATAGAGGTGATGTATAGCTAGATTTTAGAGAATGCGGTTAATTTATTTTATTACTCCTCAACTGACATTTCGCTCCTTGGATGGATCGGAAAAAAGTAATTATTGAAATGTGAATGTTGGGTATTAGCATAATAAAAATAACACACTGTATATCGTCACCTTATTAGTACAATAATGCAACTTTTTCAGTTTCTTTTTTTAAACTTACTTGATAAAATATTCTATTCAAACATATATCTAATTGTTGAAAGTACTCTAAAGTATCGTCAGTAATAGCAACAGTAAGTGAACATTTTAAGTTAGTAGATAACTGTAAAAATATGATTTGCTTAATTTTAGTACTAAGGTGATGATATTACGAATGTATAGTGGTCAGAATTAAAAATTGTGAAGATTGCCCATACTCGAACCGAAACGTTAACTGAGGAGTAATAAAATTAGTAATTGTATTATCCCAATATTTTATTTTCACACTTGATTTTCTTATTTCGAGACATCTCGAATTTAAAAATCTTTTTTTATTAAATTTTGGTTCAAAAATTTTCTCTTTTTACTGTTTAGAGCTTTTTTTTCACAAATTTCCTCTTTTTTACTTCTCCCAATTTTCTCATCTTTTGTTTTGTGCACATCTTTTGGCTTTCAATGGAGAGAATTTGACCTCTGACCCTTCTAAATTATCTACTATCAGAGACTAAATAATAATTAATAATATTTACCTTTTCATCATTTGTTTGGCCATTTCCAAACATGCATTGAAAGCAAAGAACTAATATTTAAACGTTCGAATATTATAGAAATTATTTTAATAATAAATACATTTATGTATAATATACATTGTATATGTATAAACATCAGTAAGATATACATATTTAAGCACAAACGAATTAATTTGGATGATTTAATTGCTTATAAATACATTTTTTTTTTTGATTTAGCGCTAATCGATTATAAAATTTATTCATCTTCATAATTCTTTTAACCCTCCACTGCTATGATTTTATTTTGGGACTAGCAGAGCTTAGCTAATTTTTTACCTTTTTTGGAATTTTAGTTTATTAGATTCTTTATACAATTTGGTTTCACTTTTTCCTTGTTTGAAATTTCCATCTTTCCTTTATACTGTATTTATTTATTTTTTTCCAATTTGTTTTGGCATAGGACTCCATCTTTTATTAGTCTTATGTGAATAACTGGGATGAAAATGGAATGTGAATTCCCTACTTTAGCCTGGCCAACTAATTAACGAGACTTATTATGACCAAAATCTTTGCTAATCGAATATTTTAACTCTTTTCTATTAATATTGATTTGAAATTTTTTATAAAGGATTTTTTCTATAAGAATAAATAAAATATTTCCATAATTCTATAGAGAATTCAAATCTAAAGCAGAGAATATTCTAAAATGGAAATTTTTTAATATTCGAAGCAAATGATGTTCATTCACATTCAAGTAATAAAAAAAGATCCTTCGATTTTTTTCATTTAGCATTTAGGAAAAATTATATTAAATAATCAGAGATATGAAATCAAGATTATTGCTTTAGCCTATATCTTGTATTTGTATAGCAGAGTTTGTAAATTTTACTACACATCCTCCCTAAATAAAAACTTTTTTTTTTGCTGGAAGTTAATCAACTGATGACTAACTCATTAATGAATTTGTCGATAAGTCGCTCCACCGGTCCGCTAAAGCAAAAAAAAAACATTATTTAATCTCATTAAACCTTCTTCGCCCCTTTTATTTTTCTTTCAATAAGCATTAAAAGAAAAACAGACTTTTATTGAAATATTTGCAAATATATAATATTAAAGGTGGTTCAATTAATTTATCCCATCCAATAATATCTGAATTCCAGTGGGTTCAAATCTACATTCCTTGTCTTTCGACATTTTATTTGTTTACAATATGATCCTTTAGTCTTTAGATCACAGGCTGGAAGCAAATATTTTTTAAATTTATAATTGAATCTATTGCCCATTCCGTTCCATTTTCCTATTTCGAAAGAAATGTTATTTTGATTTCGAAATTTCCTAATAAAAGAAAATTTATGCATTTTGATAACTATATTTCATAAATAAAATAAAAAATCAATCAATTAATAAATTAGTTTTTTTTATTTGTATTATAAATACAAATAGAAAACGATTCGAATTCGAGTCGGTTGCAAAAAAAACTTTATTTATTATTTATTACTTATTATTATTTATTTTTTCAACTTTTCTGCAATTCTGAGGAGAGTCTGCCGCCCATTTTTCAATTTAAAAAAATTACTTTTTTTTTAATTTGAAATAATTCTTCTTTAACAGATAAAGAAAATTCACGTTTCATCATGGATCATATTTTTTTCTCCGAGAAAGAAACCTTATTTTCCAATAAAAATAAACCCTTGGCCTGAGAACCTTTCCGGAACAGCCTTACCAATCCAGTTTGTTGGCACAGCAATGGCACAGCAGTGGCACAGCAGAATATCATCGCTCTTCAAGCCTGACCAACGAGAATGCAACTTTATAATGTGAGTAAATAATTTCATTAAAATATTATTTCCATTTTATCAAATACTAATCGCAAAACCCACCTCTGGCGGGCAAGTTTGGGATATTTCTTGATAAAAGAAACCCAAAACCGCCTCAGTATAATTATATAAGTGGCACATATTAGTTAAGAGAAAAGTTCTTTTATTTATTTTTCGGACTTTTTCGAAATCTTTTAATGATGAAAGAGTTTTTTTTCTTATATTAGTCTAATATTTTATTTTTTAATTAAATAAACAATAACGAAGCTAAATTATTGCATTCGTCTTAACAAATATCAAAACTTTGTAAATAATAATCGGGTATTCACATATCTCAGTCCTATATACATAAATTTATCCAGACATGACTTTTACTTTTCAACTCTATTGGGAAAATCCCTAATTCGCTAGAAAAATCCTTCAAATCTCTTCATTAAGTAAGTTTATTAAATTCCAAACATATTTATTTATTTAACACGAAATTAACAATCAGTGAGAAATGGAATATTTCTGTAATGAAATTTCTTAAATAATTAAATAAATATTAAGCGTATAAACTGGAGGCTATATTAAGGATAATGAAACGCATAAAAAATATTTATTAATGAAGTTTTAGTTTCGATTTGAAAAAAAAACAGCTAATTATTTTTTACTGATGCTCATCAGCTGCCTAAAGCAAATACATGTATATATATATATTTCCTTGACACTTATTGCGCCCTGAAGTTGGCTTTTATCGAGACCGAAACGTTGGCCCAATAAAATATTTAAAGAAAAAAATTTGTTTGCCAGTCTCAGCTTCTGCAACTCGTTCTTGATTATTTTATATCTATCGTCTACATTTTTGTGGCTAGGCATATACCATCAGTAGAACAAGAGTATAGTTGTCGCTTAGACACCGAAACGTCTGATATCAAAAAGAAAAAAAAAATTTCTATAAGACGGTTTCAATGAAATGGTCGCACAGCACACAAATTTCTCTTACCTTCGGCAAGAGAAAGTTGTGCACTGTGCTTGTCACACCAGATTTTTTGTGTCGACATATATTTAGTTCCCGACAGTACGGAACATTTGAATTCAAGATGTAAAATTTATAAGTATCCTATGGAGTACATGAGTAAAGTGGTCTTCAAAAGATTTCAATGGCAAAATGAGAATATACATTTTAAAGAGCATCTAAAAAATAGTTGATTTATCAATTTTAAAAAAAATCGTTGTAGCGAATTTTGAGAAAAACTAGAAAAACTGAAAAATTACATCAGTAAAGAACTACTACTCTTTTGCTAATTTTGTTCAAAAGCTTCGTATCACGTCCCCGGGGGTTGCCAAACTTAAATATAGAATTTCAAACTCCTAGCTCTTTCCGTTCTTGAGATATTTTGTTGACAGACACACAGACAGACCATGTTGCGAAAACCACTTTTTTGGATTCAGATATAGAGAGAGAAAGTATTGGATTCATGTCAAAAATTCGACGTCGAGATTTTGATGGATATACACGTTTTGAGGTACCCTGAATCCAAAAAAGTGGTTTTTGGACATGGTCCGTCTGTGTGTCTGCGTGTCCATGTGTCTGTGTTCAATTTCAAGCATGAAGGAATTGAGCTATGAGGCTGAAATTTTATATTTAAGTTAGATATCCGCCTGAAGCGTATAAATAAGCTTTTAAACAAAATCGGCCAATAAGTACTAGTACTTTACTAATGTACTTTTTCAGTTTTTTTCGATTTTCTCAAAATGCGCTCCAACGATTTTGATTAAAATTCAAAAATCAATTATTTTTTAGATGCTCCTTCAAATGTACCAGTATATTCTCATTTTGCTCTCAAAATTCTTTGAAACACACTTTACTCTTGTACTTCATAGAAAAGATAGGAAAAATGGTTGCCATAGTAACAAAATATAAATATTTTCCCATGTTTATAAATTTTATTACATCTTGAATTTTAATACATGTATTTCGGTGGAAACTAAATATATGTCGACACAAAAAATATAGTGCGACCAGTCACACCAAATTTTTCTTTTTATTTAACGTTTTTTTCGGCATCGGTGGCCTTCAAATCAATTTTTGTCGCATCAAACGGTACGTGAACTCCTGACTCAAAGCTCAAGAGACAGTAACTCTATCATTATGCCATGGCCCATATCGACTGGAATTTCCAAATGTTGTTTGTAATAAGGAAATATTTCGTTTATTATTTGAGGTCAAGTAGGAGGGAAAAAGGTTTGACATTTTCAATCATTCATCGACATCTTCAAAACTAGAGTGATCTCCTTTCTCTTGGAGACTTTAATAGTTTGCATATTTTCAGATATCGCAAATTGTAATCCCTCCCCACTTGTAAATGGTGGGAGGCCTAGCCTAAGCAGGAATACTCGCATTGCCCTCCCTCTTGAGCTACTTTTCACGGGACTCTTTTCTTTCTCCGTCCTCAGTTGGTCGTGCGACCGTCAACGTTACGGAGTTAATTTTTTCGTTTATTTGGCACACCGAGAGATAGACAACCTCGTATTCCATTCTCCCCACCAATAAATAGACATATGCAGACGTCGGCAAATGACCCTTGTGCTCGTTCCATCCTGGAGGATAACTGCTGATTCCCTCTTTGTCTCTCTAATTGAGTATGTGTTTTGTTGTCTATATGTGTGTGTAAATAAACTTCCGGAGTAATTCTAGTCGAGTAGTAGCTATGGTGAACCAACCAGTCAGGTATGTAATAATTCACATAAATTTACACTTTTTGTTTTTGTTTATATGCTTAAGAGTGGTTAGGATCCTTTGATAGGATTAAATTCTGATTGTTAACAGGATTGTGACGCCCCACAAACCCCGTAATACGAAGCGACCCCGCCAGACTTAATGATTTAATAAATATTTTGTCAAATTAAAAAAATACATACAATTTTTGTCTGAAAAAACGTCGATTAGTGTCATGTAGAAATAAGCGGGTGGAACGTACTCCGGTAGTCATCGACACAATAAATATAAAAAATCTGGTGTGACTGGTCGCACAGCACACAAGTTTCTCTTACCTTCGGTAATCAAAAGTTGTGTTCTTTGCTTGTCACACCAGATTTTTTGGGTCGAGATATATTTAGTTTCCGACAGTACGGTACGTACGCGTTCGAGAGATGTATGTAAAATTTATAATTATGGGAAAATATTTATATTTCGTTACCATAGCAACCATTTCTCCTATCTTTCATATGAAGTACAAGAGTAAAGTGGTCTTCAGAAGATTTCATTGGCAAAATGAGAATATACATTTGAAAGAGCATCTAAAAAATAATTGATTTTTGAATTTTAAACAAAATCGTTGAAGCTAATTTTGAGAAAATCGAAAAAAACTGAAAATTACATCAATAAAGTACTAGTACTTTTTGGGCGATTTTATTCAAAACCTTCATGTCATGTCCCAGGCCGTAGAGACTTAAGACGATACTCAATCCAGAGGAATCCTCATATTTCGTATCCCGATTATTAGTATTTCCAGCTAATTCAAATACAAATTTGCCGGTCTCCAGAAAATTTTTTTTTTCTCCCGATATTTAGTACAGTAATTCCGATAATTCGTATCAAACAGGCCACCCGGTGACCATACGAATTTTCAGGATTACTGTATCTAAATTGTATAATATCTACTGTATCTACTGTATTTAAATTCGATTTAGGTCCAAGGCACCTTTATTTATAGCCTATTATTTGGTATCCAAATGAAATAAATATTATATAATATATAAATAAATATTCATCGGACTGTCTGTGACAAACCCGCTCCCCATTCAAGACTATCAAATATTGACATTTGTGAACACCTCTAGTCTCTCGGTCACGGGAGAGGAGGAGGGACTTTTTTCTTTATAAATTTAGGCTATTTTTATCCAGGGAGAATAGATTAGATAGTCTTTTTTTCTATGAGTTAGATAATCTTTTCTTTATTTTTAAATAATTTGTAAGTAAATGGAATTCTATTGATAATTATCCTAGATAAAAAGGCTTTCGTTTGTACGTCTACAAAAAAAATTTATTAGGCAGGGCCTCCAAAAATATTTGCGGAGTGGTCCCTTAATTTTACGTTATACTGTTTAGTGGATTCTACCAATATTTTATTATTTATCCTCTATATATTTAATTTCAAGTAAATATGATCAATTTTACTTTCAAGAGGAGAAGAGATGATTTGACTCACAAATAGTTTATTCATTTTTTTTTAAATGCTGATTTGAAAATATTTATTCTCTTGTAAATTTCCTTTATTTTTTTACTTAGTTGCAAGAATAGAGATAAATTGCAATTCACCTTATATTAACAAATACACGGTATATTAATAAAATTGTTCTATTTAATTTACTAGGAGATTTTTGAAAATACTACATATCGACGTTTTTTAATTTTTTTTTTTTTTTTTAATTTTTTTTTTTTTTCTGTTGAAATATCATTCTCCTTATGCCCTGAACTGGGTAAGAGCCTAATTCAAATTTTTCAGTTCGAAAATTTGCCGCACGAAAAGTATTTAATAGTGGCTCCAACAATGACAATGAAATGTTTTTTGGCTCTTCTGAAAAATAAACAAAAATGGAGTTAGGCACTTTACTAATTGAATCGTTTATTTCAGAAACCACCTAAGTGCGGTTTTTTCAACTTTCGGAAAACTAAAGAAAACTGTTTTGCAGCTTAAGTATAGGTCTAGTCTCCTTCAAATATTTTTTTACCAAATCAAAAACATGCTATTGGGATAATCTAAAAGATGTATTTACCTTTAAATTGTACAGTAGCACCAAAAACACATTTTTTGAAATTTTGTCCCTTAGGTGGTTTCTGAAATAAACGATTCAATTAGAACGTCGATATATATCGTCAGCATTCAAATTCAATATAAATTATAAAAAATTTATATAAGCCTAGCAGATTACTTATTTAATTTTGAATTTTCGAACCCATGACCTAATCGATTTCTGGCTAAAATAAGTACTAGTACTTTTTGGACGATCTTATTTAAAAGCTTACTTTCACGCCTGAGTGTGGTACCTAACTTTCAACCCCGTTGCTTATTTTCTTTATTTTTTGATTTGATTTGATTTTTTTTTATTCTGCCCCTTTGGCTACCCGCCATTGGGCTAAAAGTCGTTATAAAATATATTTTTACAAAATTAGTATAACAAAAAAAAAATTTAATTATTTCCTTTATAATTTATTTTGATCCCAGACATACACACCCAGAGACGATTTTGTGGGACCCACTTTTTGGGATTCAGGGGACCGAATTTTTGACATGAATCCATTACTTTCTCTCTTTGTATATTAACATATTTAGAGGTAAGATAAAGTAAAAATCGTTGCAATACTATCGTATTGATTTCATTCACTAATATAAATTATATAAACTTGTTTGATACGCCGATATTTTTAACCATAACAAATCATATGACCTTCTCTCAAAAAAAAAAAAAAAAAAAAAAAAATCGCTTAGTCTTTTATCATCTTTTATTAAGGTACAGTAAATGCGACCTTGCCGTAATGCCCATAATGGAGTAATTGCGAGGACAATTGCAAATAGACAGAATGGATGATAGAGAGAGAGAGAGAGAGAAATAGAAAAAGAACAAATTAACCAGGTAGTCAGAGAGAGGAGACGAATCCATGTCAACAGGAAGATGTAATGACCGCAAAATCAACATGCGCAAAAAAAAAAAATAAATAAATAAAAGAGGACCGACCACACAGTCATGATTGACCAATTTATGCGTTTTTTACTTTCTCTTACCTACAGTATATGCATATATAAATAGAGAGAGAGAAAAGTATTAGATTCATATCAAAAATTCGATGTCGAGATTTTGATGGATATACACGTTTTGATGTCCTCTGAATCCAAAAAAGTGATTTTCGCATGGTCTTTCTGTCTGTGTGTGTCTGTATGGGTTCAAATTTAAGCATGAAGGAATTGAGCTAGGAGGTTGAAATTTTATATTTAAGTTAAAATTCAAAAATCAATTATTTTTTAGATGCTCTTTAAAATGTATATTCTCATTTTGCCATTGAAATCTTCTGAAGACCACTTTACTCTTGTAATTCATAGGAAAGATAGGAGAAATGGTTGCTATGGTAACAAAATATAAATATTTTCCCATACTAATAAATTTTACATCTGAATTCAAATGTACCGTGGTGTCGGGAACTAAATATATATCAACACAAAAAATTTGGTGTGACAAGAACAGAACAAACTTTCGATTACTGAAGGTAAGAGAAAGTTGTGTGATGTGCGCCATCACACCAGAATTTTAAAGAGTTCTTTATTCTCCAGAGAGAAGATAAAATATTGTAATAATACGGGAAAAAATGGTGATAATGGTTGTTGAATTTTAAACTAGAAATTTTGAATAACCCTGATAAAAGAGGTTTTTTTTTTTTAAATTTATTCAAGTTTTTTTTTAATTTATTCAAGGTCTTTTTCGGCATCTAAGGCCATTTAGACAACAGTTATTTCAAATGATTAGCAGCCAAATCAAATGAAATAAACTTTTCTCGCTTGATACGGAAAGCGAACCCAGGACCCTAGGCAGCCAATATCTTCTCTCTGAGCCAAAACTATCAGTAAAGTATTAGTACTTTTTGTCCGATTTTGATTAAAAGGAGGGTGTCTAACTTAAATATAAAATTCCATCTTCGTAGCTCAATTCCTTCATGCTTTAAATTGAACACACAGACAGACAGACACACAGACAGACAAACCATGTCGCGAAAACCACTTTTTTAGATTCAGGGGACCTCAAAACGTGTATATCCATCAAAATCCCGACATCGAATTTTTGACATGAATCCAATACTTTCTCTCTATATATACTAACATATATAGAGGTAAGAGAAAGTAAAAATAAATTCTTAAAAATTGTTACTTCATTAGCCCTCTGAGTAGAGGGATTTTGTTTGCTTTTTTCTTAAAGAGAAGTTAAATAAACTCTTCGAAAAGAGGTTTTTTTCTTCACCTCTACAGGTTTCTCAAATAAGAACTTTTCATTAAGCTGGATGGATTTAGAAGTAGTATTAACTAAATAAATACCAGTATAACTAGAGAGGGATTTGAGAGAAGGAAAAATAATGGTGAAAACTGGATGGGGTTGACAATTATAAATAATTTAAAAATGTTTTTTTTTCGCAACTACGAAAAAAAAATTTACTATTCTTTAATACTCGTAGAGATATCTGTTTTAAAGAGATTTATCAAGGAAGAGAGATAAATATTTTTTACAATGGTGACTGTGAAAATAATTGGACAGGATAAATTACAATATTTAGACGCCTATCACTAACTTTGAAGCGTGTTTATTATGTGTTTGTACATCTATTGCATTAGTATTGAGACTAAAGCCCGGTAGTTAGGCAGCCCAAGTGGCACACGCACACTAAAGCTCTCTTGTCTGCTTTGAAAAAGGTATTTCTCACACAGAAAACAAAACTTTAGTGGGCGAGTGCCATTTGGGCTGCCTAACTACCAGGCTTTAGACTCAATACTATTGCAATAGATGATACTTATTATTCACGGTTATTATTTAATGGTTTAAAACATTTTTTATTAACGAATACATCTAATATTCAACGAATTCAAAGATTTTGAAAAACGTCGCGATGTGTGACCGAAACGTCAACTAATAATAAATAGTTTTTCTTGATAAATGGTTATCTAATTATTTTATACTTTCTGCCTTACTAATTAATATAGTATAATATTTCTATATATTAAATGTATTCGTGTATTTTATTGCTTAGGTATGAAATTTTGTCCCCATGACCTCCCGTGATTGGAACAAGCTCCCTGCGTCTATCTTCCCCAAAACTTACATTCTTCAGACTTTCAAGTCTAATCTCAACAGACATCTTCTCAGTTCCCGCAGTTGAGTTCCCCTTTTATGCTTCTCCTTTATTTATTTATTTATTTTTGTAAACTATATTCTTCCTGGCTGCATGTGGCCACTGGTCATTATAGGCCTTCGGAACTTATGCACCCATTCCAAAAAAAAAAAAATAATAATAATTTGACAAAAAATATATTTCTTAATAGAAATCTCATATGCTTACTATTCATTTATCAAGATTAGGTAGATAGATGTAGGCAGCCAGCAAAGAAAAAAAAAACTTTATTTATTTTCTTTGTTGGCTGTCTACATCTACCTAATGCTGATAATTACCATTTAGCCACCGAATTTCTTTTTCTTATACTATTGTATTTTATTTTTTTTAATTTTCCCTCTCGGCTGCTTTTAGGCTACTTTTTATTTAGGGATTTATAATATTTATATTTTATTATATCGATGACAACCTAGGAATGTTTCTTAGGGCCACCTACCCGAGTTTTTGCTGTGGTTGGCTTTTCTTAACTGCAACGATCTTGGAATCTGTTGCTCTACTGTTGCCAGGTTTATTTATTTATTTAATCTTATATAAAAAGGCGTCTTTTTTTGGGCATTTGAGGCTATTTAAACTTCGTTCACTTACCAATAAAATTGTATCGCTTAGCATTAACCAAGATTTATTTACCATTTGGAGATTATTCATAAATTTTTTTGTAATTTCTCATTAAATTAGAAAGTTATTATAGAAATCTCATACTATTAATTTAATCATATAAAGATTATGTTCGATTTGTCATCACGCTTATTCATTTTCCATAGAGAACTGTTAAAAGTATTTTATTTATCTTGTGCTCTGTATAGGATGTTCAAATATATCAAACAACAGATTGCCAAAGAAAAAAATAGACTGTTAATTTCTATTTTCTCATTATTCAATAAATTGCAAATATAATGCAAATAATTAAGTGTAAATTTGTAGTCGAAACTTAATTTGTTTTCTCTCATATCGTTATAATGTTATTATCAGTTAAATAAATAATATTAATATTAGTTTTATACTATTACAAATATTCATTTTATTATTTTTACTTTCTCTTACCTTTATATATATAACGGTGGCAACAATGGCTGGTGGCCCAATGCCAACAATCTTTTTAAATAAATAAATAAATAATACCTTTATATTATTTCAATATATAAAATTTCTATATTTAAAAAATTCTATGTCGAAATTTTGATAGAAATACACGTTTTGAGATCCCCTCAGTCCAAAAAAGTGGGTCCCGCAAAATGGTCGGTCTTTGAACAAAATATCTCAAGAACGAAAAGCGCTAGCATGTTGAAATTTGAAATTTAAGTTAGGTACCCCATGGCACGTGACACGAAACTTTCGACCAAAGAGTACTACTAGTACTTTACTGATTTATTTTTTTAGTTTTTCCGTTTTTCTCTAAATTGGCTCTAATGATTTTGATGAAAATTCAAAATTCAATTATTTTTTAGATGCTCTTTAAAATTTATATTTTCATTTTACTTTCAATTTCAATTTCTTTTTTGAAGACCACTTTACTATTGTACTTCATAGGAAACGGGAGAAATGGGAGTATTGAAGCCATTGGAAAAAAAATTGATTTTCATTCTGACTATAACTATAATTTGTTTTGTTTGACATAGCAGAAATAGGACGTGGACCGAATTTTTTTTTGATCATTCAAATAATTTTCGGTGTAATCATCTGAGCATTGGCCATCTCATACCGAAACGTTATTTTGAGATATCATCTTATTTAAACTGCTTTATGCTCCCTGTAGAGATTTTACCTTTTTATTTAATTTTTTAATTAGTATTAATAGTAATTCCCTTTAGGCATTATTCATATTAACGACTTGCTGTGAAAATTATTTTTCATTAATGAGGTAATTAAGATGTTTCTAAATATTTTTCTTAGCCGGAACCGATATTTTATACCTTTCTTTATCATTATTTAATACTATCCTTTTTAACCCATTTTTTTTTTAATCTAACTTTAAAATTAAAACCTTGTTTATTTTTTCATTGTTTTTCTTTCTTTATTCATCAGAAAATCTAATATTTTTTTTATATCTTATTTATTCAATAAATGTCAAGTATTTTTTTTTTTTATCTTTAGTAAATATTTATAAATGATTTTTTAAAGCAGCTAAGCTTAGCTAATAAAAAAAGTTTTTACTCATACATATGGAGAAAAATTTTTGATAAATATTTTATTAAATTCACAATTACTTTAATAATGGATTTTTCTTCTTGGATTTTTTCGACTTTTTTCTCGCCTTTTTGATTTCTTTTGAATATCTAAATAATTAATAAAAGAAAAATACAATTAAAAAATAATTCTTAAAGGAATTAAACCCCACTGAGACTACTTTCTCATGTTTCCCTTTTTTTCCTAAAAAACAAGTATAATCTCAATTGGATTCAGATTTGTCAAAAAATTATAAAATAATAAAGAAAAATTGTTTTTTCAAAAAAGAATTTATCTTTTAAATGACGATTTTACTATTTTTACGGTCGCTTGATTTACTTATAGTCACAACTAGTCCACTAATTATAACAATTATTTTCTTTAAATCGCAACTTACCATGCCATGTTTGGACACTCTTAGTTCTCTTCGTTGCCCTCGCACCCTTTTTCGGTTTCACTTCAACATTTGGCAAATTATGAATTTGCAATCTTGAAATTATTGTACTTAAAGAGGAGCTCGTCTCGCAGAATAATGTACTTGGTTTTTCCAAAATAGCTGGACAGGAAACATAACTTCTACCCCCAGTGTTAGTAGATTTTATTTTTGCTTAAAATATAAAACTCTATTTTGATTTCATAAAAAATATTTAGTTATTATTATAATAAATCTCCTACCTGATTTCTCGTGATTATTTTTGTTGAAAAATATATTGACTTTTTCGCAATCTAAAACAAGTATTAATAAAATAAAATTATTCTACAATATGAAGGATGAATCTCAATCTTCGTTGTTGATTTTTTGACTACTGGTTTAGTTGAGATTTCAGGGACAGCTTTCGTTATACAAATATTTATTTTTTGTTCTAATTTTTGATGAATATTAATTTAAAATTAATAAATATTCAAGAACAAAAGAACAGATTGTTTGATTGTTTTCCTCGCTCTTTGAAGAAAGTACCGTTACAAAACTCCAATTTCCATTCTATAAATATATCGTAGATTTTACCTTTTTTGAAGAAATTTTTGGATTCTCGGCCATTATGATATCTTCTGATATGTTTTCGGCGTTTGAGAATTTTTTGTATTTTTTCTAAAAACAAAAAAAAAAACAGGAATACTTAAATATTTAAGGGTAACTGAGAAGGACTAATTTAAAATTTAGAATCTTATAATAAATTTTACAAGGAAAATAAGACAGAAAAAATCAATCTTCAAATTAAGACATGTTTATGCAATCTTAAAGTCAGTGGCTTCCTCTTAAAGGGAAATATTAAATTAAAAAAAAAAAAAAAAAGAAATAATCATCAAGAGGATTTCTTGTATTATTCAAAATAAAATGTCTAATTTAAAATGTGATGAATTATGCCTTCTATACTACAAGTATATATTGAAAAAGATATCCCTGTTTAAACTATAAATTTGATTCCCGTTCCTTTTCGTTGTTTTCCCGCGTTGATTATTCGTTGGTTCAAATTTGTGTTGTTTTTTGGCATCTGACGTTACATAAATAATTAGTAGTATGAATATGAGGAGGAGATTAGCAGTTAAGCACTTAAGCTTATAAACCTGAGTTGAAGACAACTTGATTGACCTCATGGCAAAAAATTATCCAACTCTTTTTGAGATGCTTACTCCTGAGAAAGAAAAAGGAAATCCACCTCAATGTTATTCCCATTAAATTTGTAACCACAACGTGTCAGTTCTAGCACTAATGACTGAACAGAGAGGTATATTTATTACCTTTAATTAAAATCTCAAAGTAAATCCATTGTTAGATAGATAATCTTTGTAACCTTTTTATTTTAATATTCGTCATTTTAAAATTACACCATTTTCAACTCATTGCAAAGAACTGTAAAAAACACAATGGCAGTCCCAGAATTTGGTTATTAGGAAAGGGGTGAGGGGCGAAATTTTTGGCGTAAGCGAGAGACAGTGGCGCTTTCAATAAAATTTTTTAAAACTCTGTTGTTTTTATTTTGCGGTTTTTCATCAATAATAAAATTTTTTTTCCATTTGTTTTTTTTATTAAAAGATTGTGTGATTCTTACTGTATGCTAATACATTCCGTAAATAGAGACACGAAACAATAAAATATAAATTAACATAGGTCAAGAATTGGAAAAAAAAATTCATGCAATTAAAACTTTAATAATACTATAAATTCATTTTATTATTGAATTATAGAAAGGTGAAAAACAAGGAAAAACAAAATTATTATTTTTTTTCATTGTCTAGAACAAGTTTGTTCAATACAAAGTCAAAACATTAAACTTGCTAAACCTGTTGGCTGGAAAAAAATGAAGTGGGTACTGAGAATCCTAATACACGCCTACTGTAGAATAAAAATATAAACAAACTAAAAAATGAGGCGTTTTAAATTCCTTCGCAAAAAGAGGTGATATAAAAACTAATGAGGAGGTAATTATTTTAGCTGCAATTTTATTTAAAAAAAAAAAATTACAGCATTTAAAAATTATCACCGAGCGAATTATAATTTATTCTAAGAAACATACAGCGGCGTATTCTGTTAACTTTGCTGTCTAGAAACAAATTTTCAAAATTAATAGTCGAATAGTCGGAGCTGATACACTAAATAATTCTAGTGGTTGAAAGGAGCAGGCAGCCAGGTAATTAGTCTCCACGAAATGAAACTCTTATTAGGAAACAGAGTCGTCTCTCGTCTTTAATTAGATAAGACTATCTTCAGTCAAATAGTTGAGAGTATGAACTCAAATGACAGAGCATTGAATCAAATTGTGGAGTTGTCATATTCTCAATAATTGAACTGAAGATTGGCTTATCCAATTAAAAACGAAACTGTTTATTTATTTAGGCCTAACTTACTAATTTCAATTTTTTTGTCATATTATGATAAATTACCCTATTTTAAAAAGCTTTTATTCTTTGACATTTTTTTGTAAACTGAATAGTTTCTGAAGTATTTACTCCAAAAATTGATAGAAATCTACAATTTTAGTGCAAGGAATATATACCAAATTTCATCGATCTGGCTGCTCTGGTTTTTAAGCAATCGTGTTCACATACACACATATAATTCCAAAAGAATATATGAGAAAGTTTTGGGGAAGTCCGGATTTCCGATTGATTTTTTCTTTATTCACGGATGTTTCCGGTTATTAAAGGGACTATTTCCTCTCAGTTGCAAATTAATAAAGAATCACAGGGTTTTTTTCCCAATAATTTTCTTTAGTTTTGAAACTGGATTGGCGGGATATTACGCGAGAAGTTGTGTGCGTTTTATCTTTCATCAGACTAGCATTTCTGGTTGCATTCTTCCTAAAACAGGCGTTGATGTTTATTTGTAATTTGATATAATATTAATACTGTACTTACTATACTAGTCCGAGTATTTTTCCTAAACTCTCCAAAACTTCCTCTATAAGACTGCAAAATTTCGTTTCAAAATTCCAACGGGAAGCTTGTCAAACAGAGCGTGACAAAAGGACAGATGTACTGACGGACTGACACTTCGCTATTATATATATATACAGTATATATATTAACTAGTGTCAAGTTATAAGTATTTTAAATACAAATGTAGATGATTATGTTTTTTCTCGTGAGTTTGCTAAAGCACATTTGTTGGTAAAATACAAACTCAATAATGTAATAATTGCAAATTTTATGGAGAAAAAGATTAATCAAGATAAAGGGTCAGACTAAGCCGAGCGCACAACTTTGCCCACCCACTATTCAAGAAAAAAATATTGCCCCCCCTCCCCCTAGAGCCCTCCCCTAATGGTTATTGATTTTTTTTCTTGTTCGTTTTAGCCTTTTATTTATTTATTTTTTATTTTTTATTTTTTTAATCTTCTTCGGCAACAGGGCCCATTTAGATTTTAGGTTATTAATTGTGGGGACCCCGCTTTTCATTTAATCTCCTTATTTTTTTACTGTTTTTTTTTTCTTTTTATAAAAATAAAAGACTTGCGATAAAATTTAAAATTTAGTTTTGTAATTTCTATTGCATTTTGATATGTAGAAATGAATGACCGGTCAAAACAAATTTTATTTTCAATTAGATGTCCATTATTTAAAATATTATAAATTTTAAGTGGTCAGAATAACTGGTTGCAATTAATATACTCCTTATAAGAAAGGAACATTAAAAGGTAGTCATTATAAATGTCAGGCACCATATCTATGACAAGGTCATTTATTCATCTTTCTATCAATATAACGGTGATGAAATATTGATTCCCAAGGGTAGCAGACGCGTAACGTAAGGAAATTCAAGATTTTTTTTTTCTTTTTAAGCTTTTCCTATTTCTTTTAGAAGTTGATGCCCCCTATGCTTTCCTTTTCAAAGTTTCACAGATGGAATTTTATACACGAATGCTCTTCTATCACTTTGCTTATTCCACTGTCGAGTACACCTAAACGTGTATTGTAATATTTATCTTCTGTATATATTTATTGGAATTGAATTTGACCTCTTAAAATGCAAATATGGGATAATAAAAAAATTTTATAGATAGCGATTTATGTAATCAAATAAATTTTTATTAATAGAATGCAGCTCTAGTTTTTTATTCTTTATATATTTATTCAATTAACTGACGTTTGGGTAACCATCTTCAGTGCTGGCAACAGGTCTTTATGAGTGTGTTATAGTGAATTTTATACTTTGTCTGAACCTTACCTTTATTTAATAAAATTATATACATGTTACATGTGTCCAGGTGACAAATGTCATTCATTCATTTGTTACCTGGTTTATCGTATACTGTATATGTGTATATATTTATTATTATATAAAGTTATGGTTCAGACAATGTATAAAATCCACTATGACACATTCATAGACTTCTTGCCCGCTCTGAAGATGGTTCAAACAAGGAACGAAAATGCCAGCTGTGCAAATTGAATATTTATATAAAGAAAAAACTTCATTTTTCACGTGATGAAACTTTCCTATTAATATATATCACAGCTATACAATTGCGTTTATAAAAAAATTATTAATTAATTTAAAATATAGAATGTCATGTGTCTTAGCAGTAATAATTAAGGACTTGTTCTAAATAGCCTCAGATGTCGATAAACGCATAAGGCGTAGGTAGTATATTAATCTATATATATAATTCGCAAATGTCCGTCTGTCTATCTGTCTGTCATGCTTTATTTAGGTAAATTCTCTTTGGAATTTTGAAATGAAATTTTATATGCATAAAGAGGACCTTCTAGGGATTATAGGAAATTATTTTCATCCCGAAATTCTTAAGACTTTTTGAGTTATTAATTCTTAAAGTTACTATTTCTCCCATAGGAAATGTATAGAGAAATATTTAAGGCGGAGTCAAAAAAAAAAAAAATTGCAAGACATATGCAGCCAAAATTATTTCTTTTATTATTCTTTCGTTATTATTCTCATTCTTTCGTTGTTCTATGAGCTCTCCGTCCATGCGAATGTGTGTTGCTGAAATTTTTAATTTTCATTTATTCTCGCCTCCGGCTCTGAAGATGGCCTATACCAGTGGCTGAAACGTCAGTCTGAAACGGCATAATAAAAGAAATAATTTTGGCTGCATATGTCTTGCAATTTTTTTTTGACTCCGCCTTAGAAATACTTCCAGCCACAAAGACATACCTCAATAGAAATATTTAAATATATATTCTTTGCATTTATACGAGGGGGGGTCCAGGGGGGCGAAGTCCCCTGTCTAGAAGCCCAAGGCGGTCGGCGCGGCTAGTTGACTAAAAATTTTATAATTTTTTTCTTTACTTAAATAATCAAACCATTTGCTGAGGAAGATAAGCAGTCTGCTATCGAATCCTTTGATGTCCAATCTGCTTCTTAGTCTTGTTTTTTTTTTTTTTTTCTCGTTAACTTGACCTATTATCTGAGAACATGCAACTTTACATTTCTGTTAGCTATTCTAAGCCCTTTACAGAAATATAAATATTTATTTAATTTTATGAAGAAGATTAAATTTTTTTTTAAAACTATCTTCTGTTAAATTAATATTCAAAGTTTTCAGTGGGTCATTTATATAAGCCTTATTTCACAAGTGAATAGTAAAATAAATTGGTGGGGTTTTACCATACTTCCAAGATAAGATAGAATAATAGGTTACGTACCTTCTTGTTGTTCGATTCTTCTTGCTAAGTTGATAAGCCATTGAGCCACGGGTCGTTCGGTTTGCTGTAGAAGCATCATACTTGTAGCATTTTGGCAGCCCCATGGTGGCGATGGCTCCTTCCCTTTTGCTAAAATTTTGGCCATAATAGTTCTGATATACGAAATCAAAATCAAAAATAGGTAAATAAAAACGATCTAGGAAGCATAATGTGAGATTAAAAAAAAATTTTCGTTTCTCAGACTCTCAGCTGCTGCTATTAAACAATTTGAGAATTAAACCTAAGATAAATACAAACTTTCCCCCCTTCTCTCATGATTCTATATTTTACGGTTACGGATTTTTATTTCATAAAAAAAAAAAAAAATAATATAAAAAAATAACTTCTAAAAAAAAATTTTAATAAGTTGAAAAATTTCTCTTTTTATACGTATTTCAAGTTGGTTAAAATTATATTCTATTAAGTCGAGTTTTTTTTTCCATTAAAATTCATTAAACATCATATTAATATATCTTTGTGATGAAAAATTAAAAGCCTCTTTAAAAATCAAGCCATTATACCACCTCAACAAAAATACATTTTTATTTTCCATCTCCTATGGGGTCATTAACACAAAAGAATTGTTTTATACACAGAGAGAGAATAATTAATTAATAAAAAAAAAAAAAGTTTAAATCTGTCTTGTTAAATTAAAAGTTCTTCAAAAGGAGTGTCCAATTAAGAAGTTATTTGTATATCGTATAAACGAAATCACCAATAAGTGGAATACAGTAGAATTTAATTTAAAGCGGAGCATCTGATTAAAGAAATTGAAATGAGAATTATAACCAAGATTAAAATAAAATAAAAAAAAAAAATCTTAAAAAGATGAAATCAAAAAAATCTAATTTATGTTACATTAATTTCCTGGTTAGGGAAAGAAATCGAGAATCTCTCAGGCGAGAAATAAAAAAGCGTGCAAAAAATTGAATACTGGTTATAATGAAAAAAAAAAAAAAAAAAAATATTTTCAATTAATTTTTACTACATGTTTATCATTCAACGAAGAAAGTGTATAGAAGACATAAATTCGAAAAGCCACCACCAAGCGGAAACTTTTTAATTTGAAATGGGTATAGGGATTGGCAAAAATCCACAAAAAAAAAAAGGATCGCGATCCAATCCGCAGATCCGGCAAATGAAAAGATCACGATCCCCAATCCGATCCCATTTTGAAAAATTGAAACTAAATTAAAATCCAGATCTTGGGTCGAATCTTAGAATTTTAAATTTTTATCAATTTTTTTTTTCTCTCGCACAGTTACAGTGACGGCGCTAGCTTATAATCAGCGGGGGGGGGGGGAAGGAGTAGGGCAAACTTACCAACAAAGGGTCAGTCAAAAAATATATAGGCTATATCAACAAAGAAACAAAAAAGTCTGGTATGACCGGTCGCACCAGATTTTTGTGTCGACATATCATACTGGCGAAAGCCCGAAATTCAACAATTCGAGAAAAGGCGTTTGAAACTTTAATAAACACATACATTTAAATACCCGGGAAACAAATTAATTGGCTAGAAAAGATCAATAGCAAAGAATGGAAATATATTTTCGCCACTTGGGCACTCAAAAGAGAAAATGTTTTAACAGCGTTTCGTAGGCTTACAAGTTAGCTCAAAAATTGAATTTTCGGACTTGAAAAACTTGGCTTACGAGCTGATTGGGGGGGGGGGACATCCATGGTGGCAGAGGTCCTTGCCAGGGGAGGACTCACTGCACAGTTACGGCTTTTTTTTTAAATTTGTTTTAAGATCTTTTTCGGCAACTAAAGCCTTTTAGACTTCATTTCTATTAATAATGAACTCACCAGGAGTTTAGATTAACATATACGGATGTGATAAGTTCAATTCAGTCCACGAGAATTTCGAGAATCTGTTTATTTTAAATAATTCGTAGTTATTTCAATTGAAATAAATTTTTCTCACTTGGGACTGGAACCGAACTCAGGACCCCAGTCCCAAAAAAAAAAACTAATTTCTTCTCTCTGTACCACAATAATCTGGGACAATGGCGTATGAACTCAAAACCCGATTACACTTCCAAAGAAAAATTCAAATATTAGAAATCATTAGTGTTGCAGCCTAAGCTCTAGCAGGCGCCTTAATTTCAATTAGACTTGCTAGATGGCAATGCGAAGGCAAGTTTTGTAAAAGTAGCAACTTAATAAAGAAAAGTTGAGGACGATAAGGAGAATAAAAACCAGCCCTCGTTTTCTCTCTCACCACTTCATTTATTTGCAAATATTTCGGCTCCTATACAGGGGCCATCCTCAGTGCATATATGAATATTTGCAAATAAATGAAGTGGTGAGAGAGAAAACGAGGGCTGGTTTTTATTCTCCTTATCGTCCTCAACTACGGTTCCCAGCTGAAAACAACAATTGCATTAATAAAGAAAACACATAAAAATTGTTAAAAATTAAAATTATCTAAAATAAATATTAAATGAATAATAAAATATCACTATAAATATGAAAAATAAAAATTAATAATCATAATTATAATCTTATTAGAATTTACTCTTTAGATATACAATCACAATAGACCGTACATTTGTAAACTATAAACTTTCTCTTTGATAAAATAAGGGATAGCTAGTTAATTAGAAATGAAGCAACCGGCTTTTGAGCTGCTCGGTTCTTATCAACTGCTACTCACATCAAGGAGGCATAATTTAATTTAAAATCTCATGCCATCATGATACAAGCACACAGTAAAACCACCGAAAAGAGTGAAAAATAATAATAAATTTCCTGTGCCATTCTGTTTTACTTCAACCTGCTTTATTTATAGGTAGAATATATCTCGGATATAGATAAAATATCTTTCAATTCCCATTTGATCGATTGAAATGACACATCGGAGCTTAACATATCTGATTGAATGAATGAATCACTTTTATAAAATGTCTTAATAGGCTTTTATATTTTATTATATTCATAATTTTACATACTCAAATTACATAACCTATTGTTTTCATTTAATTATCAGCATTTTCATGAAAAATATTATTCAGTAGAAAAATATTTTTTGTTTTAAATAGTGTATTATAATTGTCTAAATCTTGAGAGTATTATACTGCAGTATAATACTCTCAAGATTCCCTAATCCATGGATTAGGGACGGACATTTATCAAAACTAAAGACCGGACAAAATAAAAAAAAAAATACTACCGGTACTAAATTATGATTTACGAAATAATAAAAAGGACAACTATAGGAAAGGCGAGGGTCCGCCGCAAGCGAGCCACAATATATTGACATATACATATATATTTAGTCACAATATAATGAAACTTCAGATATAAATTCGACCCCCACCTCATAAAAAAAAATATATATATAGGCCTATATATTTATTCTTATATAAATGCATATGTCTCTTAGCAAGGAGAAACGGGAGAATTTATATACAGTTGTATCTCTATAATATTTAAGGGAGGAAAATTCCTTTATTGAATAAATTCATTGCGCTATTTTCAGAATGAATCACAACATGAGACTAGTTACTTTAATTTAATTAATTTCTTTGACAACTTGTTTATTCATATCAGAACCAGTTTATTTTGGAATTTAAATTTCAAGGTAATAATGAATATTAATTTGAATCCAAAATATTGTCATGAAATTAGATTATAGCAACTCTCTAAAATCAGTCCCTATCCCTTGGAAGAGGAGTAGAGGTGTCGCTTCTGAAACAAAACTCAAGTTGCAATATGGAAAAACACAAATTTTTTTTACTTTCTTTTACCTATGTATATATGTAATATATAGAGAGAAAGTATTGGATCCATGTCACAAATTCGATGTCGAGATTTTGATGGATATACACGTTTTGAGGTCCCCTGAATCCAAAAAAGTGGTTTTCGCGACATGGTCTGTCTGTGTGTGTGTACGAGGTTGAAATTTTATATTTAAGTTAAGCACCCCCCTAGTGTGTGAAAATAAGCATTTAAACAAAATCGGTCAAAACTAGTAGTACTTTACTGATGTACTTTTTCAGTTTTTTTCGATTTTCTCGAAATTCGCTCCATCGATTTTGATTAAAATTCAAAAATCAATTATTTTTTAGATGCTCTTTAAAATGTATATTCTCATTTTGCGATTGAAATCTTCTGAAGGCCACTTTACTCTTGTGTTTCATAGGAAAGATAGAAGAAATGGTTGCCATGGTAACAAAATATAAATATTTTCCCATACTTTTAAATTGAATTTTAATATATTGGCGGAAACTAAATATATGTTGACACAAAAAAATCTGGTGTGATAAGCACACAACTTTCTCTTACCTTGGTACTGTGCGACCATCACACCAGATTTTTAAATTCTGTGTTTGTTCACTGACTACGAAATCTACCGCAAATAATTAAAGTGAAAAGAGAATAATAAATAAAAATGATGTTGAAATTTTGCATTCCAAAATCTTTTTCGCCTTGTCACTTGCTTACCGTTCCTATCGGTGCCAATTATAACTTATTGCAATCACGTCCTTGAGATGCTTTCTTATTTTTTTTTTTTTACATTTTTACTTTTTATTAATATTAATATAGTCTGAAAATTTAAAGATAAATATTTGAAACAGATTTCTCGTATTTAAATATTTACTGACTTATTTTAAATAATATAAGGAATGAATAATTTGTAATGAAGGTAAAAGTAAATGAATTTAGAATCTCATTAATTATCGACTTTATTGACGTAACTAAATTTTTCGGGAGAGATGCTACGACGAACCCTTCCCCCCTTATTAAAAAATATAATTTCTAACTTCGTTTAAATTTTTAACACTATGTTTCTCTCTCTCTATATTTTGACTTTTTTTTAATTGATTATTTTTATAGGTGATTTCGGAGGTTGGGGGGAGGGGGGACTGGCCCTGTATGAAACTATAATATTTTATTAAAAAGAATATTAATCATACTACTCTAACCACAATTAAAGTCACTCTTGACAAATTCCCCAGGTTATTTTTTACTTTTTTAAAATAAAATCAATTTAAATAAATAAAGAATTATATATATCATGTGTTGGTCCATGGGCGTAGCCAGGGGGAGGCAGGGGGGCCGTTGCCCCCCCCCTGGCTTGTCCTAAAAATTAAAAAAAAAAAAAAAAACAATATATTTTTCCCATTGGGAATTTTTTTTTAACGCCCCAATCCACTATATTAATTTAATTTTTTTTGTTTAAATAAATAATTGTATATATTAATTGCAAACCCCCCCCCCCTCTCGGCCTAATGAGGGGTTGCCCCCCCCTGACAAGATGTCTGGCTACGCCCATGTGTTGGTCCATGAAGTAATTATGAAAAACATATAACCAAGTATTTATTAATTAATAATAAAATAATAGTATAATAATAATATTAGCGATCTATCATAATTTAAATAAGCGAGTGCGGTACTGTGGTCCAGTAGTAGGGCATGTTGAGCGTAAATCGACAGATCCGTGGTGCGACTCCCGGCGGTACCTACATTTTTCGCTTATTTAAATTAATAAATACTTGGTTACAATTTAAATAAAATTTTTAGCATATTTTATATTTCTATAGCAGGCCTATAGGCATATTTCGAGGATTGGGAATTTGCCCATTCAGGCAATCTTTGCTTGTGACCATATTAATTTATTCTTTCAACCCGTGATATATTAATGAGTTAATAAAATTTTAATATTTTTTTATTTTAGAAACATAATATCTTGTAGGTTACATAATCCCATTGTTTCCGGGTTTCATTTAATCCTACCCCGTTTTAATATAATTTTGCATATAATCTAGCGTTTAAATTTGATTAAAATTGGCATATCATATCTCTTTTAAACACATTAATCCTAGAGTGGATCTCAATATTCCACCCTGATAATTTGATTAATATTTTAATTATGTCCATCATTTTTTTTTCACTACCTCTTGAAGATTTCACCTTTCTTTTTAAAAATATTTAAAATAATTCATTTTTAATGAAATATACAATAACCAAGACAACACTCGCCTTGCTCTAAATCGCATTTTTAAAACCCAGATAAGAAAAACATAAATTTATATTTTACATATATTGCTATTAAATTATTGATTTATCTTTTTTATTATATTACATAATCATTAATGATTATCTATTGTAAATATATTATAATTTAAAGACTTTTTTATGAAATGTTTTACTTATTAAAAAGTTAAACATAATTAGAAATATATAACGAATTGTGGCTGTTGTATAATTAGATTAATGATATAAAGAGGATGCAGCCAATAATAAATAAAAAGCATCTATTTTGTTAACACTCTTTATTTAGGAACGTTTCGGCTATGATCAACAAAGCCATCTTCAAGGCTTTGCTCTCTTATACTCTCTTGTGGGTAACAAAAATTAAAAAAATACATTCGACTAAATACATATGAACTGCATTATATTTCTATTGACAATATCTATTTTGTATGTTAATAATATAAAATATACTCTTAAAGGGCTGAAGATGGCTTTGTTGATCATAGCCGAAACGTTCCTAAATAAAGTCTTAATGAGCCAGATATTTATTTTATATCTGAAAAAACATGTCTGACATATTTCGGGATATGTTTAAGGAAAGACGAGTGAGAGTCCGCCGCCGCCAAGCCCCTCTTTAGCGGGCTACGCGTCTAGTTAACAATAATGATATAGAGGATAAAAAATTTCACACAAATTACGAAGCCATAAACAATTATCAGATAGGTTCTCAGATAGCATAATAATAAATAATTAGATAAAATAAGTCTTTGTTGCCTGGGAGAATTTCTATTTATACACTTTTGAAAGAAATTTTCACTAACAAACTAATCTCGTTAATCGGGGCATTATCGTATTTGTATAAATTTACATTTTGATCCTATAAATAAATTTTAAGATATTTAAATTGATTCACAAAGAAATTCACCCACTTCCTGGGAGTTTTATCAGATACTGAGATTCTTTTTGAATATTAAAAATATATTTTTTTTTATTTACGTTTTATGACTACTGTATTATTGGTTGCAGGGACTCTGCTGGAGGGCAGTTGACCTTTCGCTCTGCCATTCCACAAGTGTTGGCCACATCAGCTAAAAACGTCCTTCTCCTGGGATATGGAATGACCCTCGGCTTCCCCACAATTGTCATCCCATACTTCATGGCCAGGCTTCACGATGATGCCTCTAACTCATCAACACCCATGACCAGCAATCTTGAACAAACAAATTCCACAATGGGTGAAGAATTCACTCTCACATTAGAACAAATTTCCTGGATCGGTGAGTTTATAATTAATTTATGAATATTGGATATGCCTTCATGTAAAGTTTAATTAATTAAACTCTATGAAATCAGACAAAAATTTAATCAATCTTTATCTAATTTTATTTCGATTGCCGACGTTTCGGACGCAAATCGCGCCTTTTCTCAGGACAATCGATAGGTAATAATAATAATTATTAACGGGCGCGATTTGCTTCCGAAACGTCGGGAATCGAAATAAAATTAGATAAAAATTGATTAAATTTTTGTTTGATTTCTTTCCTGGCAGCCATTCTACTCATATCTGTTAATAGTTCAGCCATCATCTTAATATTAATTAGCTTTATTTAATTATTTTAATTAATTTTAATTTTTAATAATATTTATAAATGATGCCTTGATTAAGTTGCTAACTTCACAAAACTTTCCTTATACCTCAGATAGCTAATTATATGTAAAAAATTTATTTTATTTAACTCGAAGGTTAAGCATGCTCTTGTTTAGTCTATCGATGATTTGCTTTCCGTTGGATAAATTTGCTAGTTGACTATATTCTTACAAGTTAGAGATTTTTACTTTTTTTTTTAAGCATCAATCTTTTTAATCATTATTCATTAATCGATTCCAGCTAGTATTTTTTTTTATTATTATTTTCTTATCCCTATTTAAGATACAATTTTCAAAGCTCTATAGTCGTCCGACCACCGGCATGGTCCATTTTCGAAATTAAAAATAGATTTTAGAGGAGTAGTCCGGGATTTGATTAATCTTTACTTGTATTCTCCCGTTTTCCCTTTTCCCCCTTCTCTCTCTTCGTGCGAATTATTTATTACGACATCCCATAGATTAATAACACCTGCGTGATAAAAGGATCTCTTAACACTTTTCATTGATGTAGATTTGACCGTTGGAAAATAGCCAATTCCTATTCTTATGATGATGATACTCAATCGAATTTTTATTTAATGGAAGACAAAAGGACTAAAATTTGATAGGATTGCATTAAAAGATGAGCTTTTTAAATACGATTCTTTCAAATGGGTTTAGAATCATTGGTAAAATCATATCATATAAGAGTCGGCAATTCACCTCGTTGTATTTTTTTTTTTTTTATAATTCGGATTTGACCCCAAGAAAAGGCAACAATTTTATTTTAAATCGATGTCGATGAGAGAATTGGCTGTCCAATGATTAGATTAATACGTAGGAAGAAAGCATGTCAGCCAAACAGGATAGATTCTATCAAATGAAGAGCAAGCCCAATACAAGAAAATCTGTTTCCCCCCACTTTCTCTTCCTTCTATCCTTTCCCCATTTTCCTTTTCCCCTATTTATTCATATTATATATATATTTTTTTTTCCTGCCCTTCCCTTGTTTAGGCTTTAATTAGATAATGCTTCAGTAATATTGGCAATATTAATGTATACACCATCGAGATGAAGATAGAGTTGTTATATTGTATATCATATCTGAACATATTGAGATTGCCAATATTACTGAAGATGGCATCTAATTAAAGCCGAAACGTTTTCTTCTATTGGAATTTTCATTTGACAGAGGCTATCCTGCTTAGCTGACATCCTCTCTTCCTACGTATTAATTTATTTTAAATCGTCAATATTCTATATTTCTAGATTATATAGTAGGCTGGGATGAGTAGTATAGTAGAGGAGGGGCTGGAGGATGTAGAGCCAGCAAAATAAAATTTTATTTAAATATCGTTGACGTTTCGGTAACCGCATCGTTCCTATCTTCAGGACGATAAATTGTTAATGTTGCTTGGCAGCAAGAAAACAAATTAAAACAAAAAAAATTTTAAGTCAATTTGTATCTAATTTTTTTATTTCAATCGGCGTTGCAAATCGCGTCCCACTTAATGGCCAATTGATAGTCAGTATAATACAGATGGATGTATTTTTTTTTTAACACCCATCTGTATTATACTATCAATTGTCTTCCTGAGGAAGGACGCGTCCGAAACGTCGGCAATTAAAATACAAAAATTAGATAAATATTGACTTAAATTTTTTTGTCTAATTTATTTCCCAGCTAATATATATCAATTATACAGTATCTACCTCACCTCACTATTATGCAAATTTATATTATATTTTTGTATGGACCGAAATGTATCAATCTAAACAACATTAACTATTCGTTCTAAAGATGGAAATGATGCGTTTTCCCAAAACGTCGACGATATTTAAATAAAATTTTTATTCTTTGTTGACTGGCCACTCAGCCATCGAATTTCTTCTTTTCAAATATATTAGGGGGTTTTTTGAGTCTACCAATAAATTTATTTGTTATTTAGTTGTTATCAAAAGGGATGAGTTCCGATTATTTTAATCAGGGCGGAAGTTTTAGTAAATAAACGGGAAATACGTCTGTGTGTGTGGGAACACGATTGCTTAAAAACGCATGCAGCCAGATCGATAAAATTAATATAATATACTCCTTACACTAAAATTGTAGATTTCTATCAACTTTTGGAGTAAATACGTCACTTAGAAGTAAGTACTTTAGCTAAAAAGTTTTTTTTCAAACATTTTGAAATTTTCAATTTTTTTTTACAGGTGGCTTATTTACTCCAAAAGTTGATAGAAATCTACAATTTTAGTGTAATGAGTATATACCAAATTTCATCGATCTCTGCTTGCGTTTTTAGGCAATCGTGTTCACACACACACCCAGACGTAATTCAAAAAGAATATACGAGAAAGTTTTGGGGAAGTCATTACTGATTTTTTTTTTTTCAATTTTATATTGGTTAGAGGAGTGAATTTAGTTAAAAAATTTGGACACCATTTTTGTTCTGATAAGAAATAATTGCAAAATTTTATGATTACGCTTACTTCATTCAAATTAAAGATAACTATCTTCCGAAACAACACATCATCACTACATGATATATTTTTCTGTGAATTCACATTATTGTATATTACAATATAAATAATGAGAGGAAATATCTAAGCTTTTAAATAATAAAAGATGTTTCCTCTCATTATTATTATTTTTTTTTTAAAGACATCAATAAAGAAAATTTAACAAAAAAGGAATTTTCCAAAAAAAAAAAAAAATTCTAGCTCATGTATCGTAAACTTTGCTATTTCGATAAAAAAAGGCTCTTGCGCTCTTTTCTCTCCCTCTCCCTCTCCAGGGTCGATTAAAAATCCTGAATGTATTCTCAGAAAACATTATTTTGATTATTAATTGTATTTTCAACGTGACCTTTTCAAGTTTTTTCAAGAGTGCTAATTTATTATCTCGGGAATCACCAACACGTCATTCAAACCTATTTAAAAAAAAAAAAAAGTGTGGGAGAGTAGACAAACATAGAAAAACCTTGTATTTTATCTTTTTGATTATTAAAATAGATTTAATAAAAAAAGGATCTTCATTTACTTAGACTATACAACTTTTGAAGAGTGGAAAATTTACTGATTGAATTATAATAATAACAAGCCGTGCCGCCGGCCTTGGACAGGTTTCGCACCTAGCAACCTCCCTCCAACTAGCAACAAAATATGTCAAATAAAATTTATCTTTTATCTTAAGCCAGACCCTCAATACTGGTCTACATTGATTTCCTTAATTTTCCAGGCAGTATAAACTTGATCTGCGTACCGTTGGGATGTTTGGCGTCAGGGCCTATCACTACTCCACTGGGCAGGAAAAGAGCAATGATGTTGGTGAACTTGCCATTTGTTGCCGCTTGGTTGCTCTTTCGATATGCCACTAGTCCGGCGATGCTCTACTCCGCGTTAATCCTCACAGGCCTAGGCGGAGGTCTCCTAGAAGCACCTGTACTCACTTATGTAGCGGAAATTACTCAGCCCCATCTTCGGGGGTTCCTCTCTGCTACAGCGAGCATGTGTGTCATACTCGGAGTTACATCACAATTGCTCGGTAAGTAATATTGGTAGATCTATCTATCATTTAATTTTCTTATTTACAGGTGTAAATATCTAAAACAAAATAATGTTAATTTTACACATATTCAGAAATTTTTACAACTTCATTAAATAAAATCATCAGTTCGGGCTAGAGCTTTTTTAATTTTAATTGTTCTCTGTTTTGCTGCTGTGCTCAATACATTGTATTTATGAGAAAAACCCAGGTAGCTTAAACAGCCTTCATCATCCTGGTTGATTGCTTGTTGACAACAATCGTGGTAGCTGTTGTTCTTTCATTTTGCCAGACCCCTTGCGCTTGGTATTTTAAATTTTATCATTTGTATTTTTAGTTCAATAAGTGATCGCTAGATAACAGCTCATGCCCAGGGCATGATGCCCTATTTTGATAAAGCATAAAGAAAGTCAAGAACGAAATTCCGAAAGGTGCTGCAACCTAGCGGCCAACTCTCAAACTAATGTTTCAATTTAAAAGATATAAATTAATGCGCCTGATATATCAGATCTAAATAATGTGTATCGTTAATGTCTATATGGCCTAAGATGCCGAAAAGACTTAAATAAAAAAAAAAATTTAAATAATAGCCATAGAAATTTTAATACATTTTTATAAAATTTTTAAAGGAATAAATTTTTGAAAATTTTAGAGAAATTATTTAGTCTCCGCTCCAAAAATAATATTTTAAATGAAAAACTATATAAAGTATATATACATATTTTTAATAGAATTTTTACAGATATTAAATTGACCAAATTTTTTTCTGTGTTTTAAAATAAAAAATTTGAATTATTGAAAATTCACAGTGACAATGCAAGTTAATTGCAAGAGTCTCCACTAGAGCTCCAAAAGCAGATTTAATATTAATAATAATATTCATTGCTATTTCTCGAACATAGTTTTTTGTTTTAAGAATAAATATAATTCATCTGCAAAAATAATCAAGTAAGTTTACATTTAAATTTTGGATACTGCATTATTTTCGGTAGCTTTTGTTGAAATTAATTATCTTTATCTAATCAAGGAAATGAATTTCTATAGTATCCCTGTGTATATCAGGTGTATATATATTCTTGTCATTTCAGTATATAATTTGTATCCTAAATTTAATAATTCGTGAACCTTCAGAAATCATATTATAGAATTATTTTTATATAATTTATATAAAAGACCCTTAATATGTCTACAGTAACTTATTTCGTATTCTATGATATTTAAAACAAAATCTTTATTAATTAGGGTTATTTACATGTATTTATTTCATTTGAATTTCAGGTCGTTTCTGGGTGGAAGATTGGCGAGAGATGGCTTTAATAAATCTTTCAATGCCTGTGGTTGCCCTACTTGCACTAACAGTGGTACCTGAATCACCATATTGGTTGATGGGTAAAGGAAGGACTGCTGATGCTGAGAAATCTCTTCAGTGGCTGCGTGGCTGGACCAACTCACAAGACATCCAGGTGGGGCTAACTGAAAAATTAATTATCTTTTTCATAAGTAGGCTTCTCTCTTTCATTTTTATAGATGACTTGTTGCAAAGCCTGCCGAAGGCTGCGCCTCCAGACCTTCTTGCTCGCCTCTGGCGGGCAAGTTTTTTGCCAATTTGGGATATTTCTTATTACAATGCGAGTGTTAAGATGTTAAGGAAGGATGTTGAGTTCAAGCGAAAGTACCGAGTGGGCACAGCACAAAAGGGTCTGTTTTTGACTGTTTAAAGGGTCAGTCGTATGCTTGCTCTCTTCTTTTTTCAACTGCTGCTTAGCTCCATGTCGTATACCTGGAAAGCTGACTCTCAGAGCAACTTACTGTCTCTCTAATTTCCAAGCCAAATTGTAGATTTTGTGTTCTCATATTGAAGAAATTTGATTATAATTGATTATATAATTTGGTTGTATAATTGATTATATAATTAATTTTCCAAAATATTTAAGAGATTCAAATTATTACTACGTCACGCCCTGGTCCATGAATTGTATACTTAATTTCAATTAGATTTATTGAAAATTGTAGATTTCTATAGAACATATACAAACATACATACATATGTTTTTCCCATTTCATTTATATATAAATAGATAAAATCTAGAATTAAACTTAATTTATCTTGAATTAGAAATTGACATTAATTAATATATTGTTTCATTTTAATTTCTTTTCAACAAAATATGTTTGTTCTCAGGCGGAGCTAAAGCATGTCTCATCGAGCGTTGAAAAGGCGAAAAGGGATCATGCCGTGCCCTGGAAGGCTTATACACGAGGATCATTTCTTAAACCTTATGCTCTCGTGGCAATAGCCTTTTTCATCGGACATTTCTCGGGAATGACCACCTTGCAAACTTTCGCTGTTAGTATTTTTGCTTCACTCGGTTCACCGATTGATAAATATCTCGCCACTCTTTATCTCGGACTTGTTGAATTAGTTGGTAAGTATTTTTATTGAATTTATGACTCAGAAAACTTAACTTTATAAGAATTCGTATGCTAATTAGGCCTACATGTAAAAAAGATCAAATAAATATTTTTAAAAAATAAAAGAAAATTTGTTAAAAAAATATACATACTTCATATATGTATGTATGAAAAAAATATATATAATTGATAAATTCAGATCATTTTTTTTTTTATTTAAGGTCTTTTTCTACATTTATGGCCATTTAGCCCCCGTCCCTATTTATTTAAATTGATTGGTAGCCAATTCAATTTAAATAAAATTTTGTCGCATGGAACGGGTTGCGAACCTGTGACCCTTGGTAAAAATAGCCAGCATGCTAACCACTACACCAAGGCCGTGGGGCATTTAGAGCATTTCATTTATAAGAGAACAAAATTTCTTTAATAATTTTTATTATTAGAAAGTTCATTTCATATATATATATATATGGTTTCCAACTTCTTCATTGTCATTTTAGAGTTTCTAAATACCAGCATAGTCAAGATTTTTTTTTTACTTCTCTTGTTCTTTTAAATTTTAAGGGGTTTTGAATAATAAATGGAAAGGCAGAGCAGCCAATAAGAAAGACTCAGAATGCAGGTTCAACTTTACCTACATTCTGAGTCTTTCTTATTGGCTGACCCTGCCTATATTTCTCCATTTAATAAAGGTTTTTTGTTTGTAATTTTACTTTTTCCACTTTGCACTGCAAAATACCATTAATATTTTTATTTTTCGCTTTGTTAAAGGTTCTCTAATCTGCATGGTGGCAATCCACTGGACTGGCAAAAGGCCATTAACTATGATCTCAACTATAGGAAATAGTATATGTTTTTTGGCTGTGGCCTCTTACGCGACTTGGTGGCCCACAGAGGAACTTTCTTGGTTTCCTCTCGCTGGACTTCTTATTGGTGCTCTCATGTCTCATGTCGGCATTCGTCTCTTGCCTTGGATTCTCATTGGTGAAGTTTATCCTGCTCAAGTACGAGGAGTTGCTTCTGGAGCCTCTGGATCCATCGGTTATCTCTTCGGATTTGCTTCAAATAAAACATACCTCCAGGTTGGATATTTTTATATGTAACAAAAATTAATAATACTTTATTCCATTGTTCTCTATACCAGTGCTTCTTAAATTTTTTGAAGTCGCGTCTCTCTTGGAACCCAAGTCAATATCTCACGACCGCCCTATTTTTTTTAAATTTAGATCGGTTAAAAAACTATAATTTTAAATTTCGTATATGCACACATTTACTAGTCAATGCATGCATTTACTAATATTATCAGTAAAAGCATGAAAAAAAATAAACACGGTTATTATGTTTTGATTAATGAGTGTGTTGTTACATTTGCGATTCTTCACGGCCCTCCTGCGGGTAATACTTGGGGGCCGCGGCCCACCACTTTAAGAAGCCCTGCTCTATATTTTCCATATGGGCTGTCGAAGTTTTAAAAATTATTTATTATTAGAATTGACTTCTAAAAACGCACTCCTTAATAACAATGTGTAGAGCCAGCCCCTGACTTGCCCATTTATATACAACGAAGAAAATACCTCCCTACTTTTCTTAGGCCACTTAGCTTATTTTGGACAAAAATCGACTTAACAACTTATTCCCTGGGCTGACAGATATATATTCTCTCCAAATTTGCAATACTTAATAAATTTAACAGTCTAATCTTTAAACATTTATGTTTAAAGCTTACACAAATAAAATTACATTTGCCCTACCAACAGTCGGACCTTAAAATCTTTTACCCGTTTCTTTAAAAGGGAAAGAAAGGAGAATGGTTGCCTCATCTCTATCATTATAATTATCAGTAGAGAAAACAAGAGATTAAATTTGATCATAAAAGATGATTTACAACAAAAATGTAGATATTTAATTAAATGAAACAAAAACAACCTTCACACTTGTCAAGCACAAAACACTGTAAATAAAACTATTTATTGGCGGCTTCTGGTGATGTAACTCGTTGTTGTATGAATGAGAGAAACAAAATCATATTGAATGGCTAGTAACTGGTCATTTATATATAATTATGAGTCACAGCTCAAGAACAACTAGTCGATGGGCTCGTTTCCAAGTATCTTTTTGTATTCTGTTTACTGTTTAGGCAGACAGGGGGTCCGATCTTCTACTATTCGTTTTGAAATTATTTGATCAAGAAAGTTTCAGGAAGCAAAGAGAAAGAAATTTTTTATTTTTATAATTAGATGCTTCGTTCTTCTTCAGCAGTAAATGCGCGTTTCGCTGATTTATTCATTTTATATGTAACTAGCCGCGCCGCCCGCCTTGGCCGCCAAGACGTTTAGACAGGGGAGTCCCCTGGATCCCCCTCAGCTGGCTCGGGCCCGTCTGAGGCGGACCCTCGCCTTTTCTTAATTATTGAAAGAAAATTATTACTACTATTCCAATCCATTGCCAGCTTGGGGATTTGTTATCATTAATAGAATATATAAATGCAAAGAATTCCATATATAATTCCATATATAAATATACAATAGCGGAGTGCCCGTCTGTCCGTAGGTCCGCCTGTCACGCTTTGTTTGACCAACTTCCCGTTGGAATTTGGAAACCAAATTTTGCAGTCTTATTATGGAGAGTCCAGGAAAAATACACGAAGCCCAAGAAGGGTGGCAGGGCTTCTCATAAATAAAAAAAGGCGGGCTCAAGCCACCTGGCGGGGGTCAAGGGGCTGAAGGCGGGCGGCACGGCTAGTACTCAGTACATAAATATTTCTCTATACATTTCACATGGGTGAAATCGTAACTTTAAGAATTAATAACTCAAAAAGTTATAGGAATTTCGGGATGAAAATATTTTTCCTGTAATTTTCTTTAAACATAAAAAATTTGGTTTCGAAACGGGGAGTTGCCTAAATAGAGCGTGACAGACAAACGGACATTAGCGAATTACATAAATTGATATATAAATAGATAATTGTTTATTAATTTGTAATTTTATATATTCTTAAGAACACTCTAACTTAGAAAATTGTTTATTTTTCAGTTGGTGACTGCCTTAACACTCCCTGGCAGTCTTTTTCTATATGGAGTTGTGAGTCTTGCCGGAGGTGTAATTCTCTATTTCATTTTACCTGAAACTGAAGGAAAAACTCTCGATGAAATTCAAGAGAAATTCGCCTCAAAGAAAAATAGAGAAAATAACGAGTCTGAAGAGAATGGAAAAGCTAGATGGGCAGCCGACAATCCAATCGCAGTGGAGTCTCATCTGTGATAATGATATTAAAATATATTTACTTGAAGCGAAAAAAAACTTTATTCCATTTTTGGAACGAACAGTCAAAACTTCCATTAGGTAAATTTTTATTTTCAAAATATTTTTATATAAATATTTGATTTTTATGGTGGAATAGTGAAAAGATGCCGAATAATTGCTTGCTTTTCCATAATTAGTAGACAAAGATTACTTGATTATTCGAAAACAAATTGATTACGAGAACAATTTATCAGATATTTAGGATTTATAAAAAAATTCATAGAAGAAAAGTGTAATAATCAATTTGTCTTCCCCTCGAGAGTGAGTTTTGTAATATTCATGACATTTGCCGCTGCCTTGAGGAAAAATCTCATTTGTGTATTATAAATTGAATCTTTAAGAGCTTGTCAATTCGGAGAGTATAAACAGAAGTAGGCTAATATTTTTTTGCCTTGACACTTGTTTTCTACATGTTTATAAAAAATTCTTTTTCGACATACAATCCTAATTTTTGAAATTATTTTATATTTTTTAGGAGTGTCTTTAGTGTTTGACTATACTTTCATTATTCATGCTTTTTATTTGACCGACAGTATATTAATTAAAGTATTATTTTCAATATATATTAATATATTCGTTTATCGTCCATTTTTCCTAGCTTTAATGATTTTAATATTTTTTGTGGAATTCTTTATTCCACTTTTTATCTCTTCATTTTGTAAATGAATATGATCAAGGCCTATATATATATATAATTTTTTTTTAGTTTTTTAGGTTCTATTTATTTTTTCTGGTAAACAAATATAATTTTATTTTATAAATGTTATTGTATAAATCAAAAGAGATAATTATTTTTTTGTAAAAATAGAAATGCATATTTTATTAATTTGTTAAATAATATTAATATTTGTTTTTACTATTGTTAGGAGATTGAATTTTATTTGGGATTCCGAAGGCGTTTCCCTGAAAACTATGTTTCACTTATAATCGTCGTATATCCTACCCTAGTTGTCTAATCCCAACTTTTCTATTTCTCCAAGATTCACAATACTCTACAGATAAATTCAGAGAGGCCTTTTGATACCGGCATATTAGCCATCGACTGAAGCGTTAAAAAAAATATATTAGGCTGAAAAATGTTTATTTTTCTTTCTGATATCTAACCTAAAACTTTTCTATTTCCTTAGATCCAAAGATACCATACAATCCTTACCTACCTACGAGAGGAATCCTTTGCCATCGGTGTAAATCTTACTCCTTATCTGTTCCTTACCAAGAATTCTTCACTGATGAGACTAAAGTTTGACAGCGATGGAAATTAATCTCGAAAAATCACGGTAATTTGCCTACGAGATTCTTTTTTTATAAATATATAAATATATATATATATATATATATATAATATTATATTATATATATATGTATATATATAAATATATAATATTACTCTTGTTTGGTCTATATTTAGAGATGAGAATTAAATCTTCTTACGAAAATATTGTATATACATATGAAGGAAATAGTTATCATAAAAATTTCTCTCAGCTCTAATAGCCCAAAGAAGGGATCTAATCTTAGTTAAACCATAACTGTAATTTAGTCAGTGTCAAAAAAACTTTAAACTTTTAGCAGCCAAATATATTTCCTGGTAGCTATCAGGTGGGAATTTAATTGTGGCGCTCACTGTGCGGCTATAATAAAATTTGGTTGCTAAAAGTTTTCCGCCTCAACTATATTTCCAGCCACAAAGCAAGGGCGGATACAGGGGGGGGGGTAAAGGGGCAATTACCCCCCCCCCCCCGAGATTTGAAAAACTACCTTTTTTTCCAAAAAAAATTTATTTTTAATGTAAAATTTTAAAAATTAATACTTAAAAATTTGATTTGTATTTATATTCAGGCCAACAAGTACAGAATGCGCCTTTAAATTACCGAAATTAAGAAAAAATAGTGTGCTGTGTGACGATCACACCAGATTACCCCCCCCCCCCCCCCTTCCGAGAAACACCTCTGGATCCGCCCTTGCCACAAATACATTACACACTTAACTGTAATATGATCATAAACAATATTTTAAAATTCAAAACTTCTTTCTAAGCAAATACTAATTTTATATTATTATATTTTGAAAATCAAGTCATATCCGACCATTTAATTTATAAGATAATTTATTTTTAGAATGTGGGGCATAATCTCCACTTGAACTTGTTTGAGTGTCTTTGTTCAGTGGGCCAAAGTTAACAAATTAAATGATCCAGGAAGCCTCTTAATATATGTTTATAAAGTTTAAAGTTTAATACGTTGTCTGCCAACTTTGAGATACTACTCTGTAGTTCTCAAACTGACCTCGTCCGCCGACTACTAGTTATCTTGTAAACAAATACCTTACGTGAATCACTTCATGAATATTCTCTTATAAAATAAATGTAAATACATGTTTGTTGTTGTTGATGATGCCTCACTTAAAAATAAATTAAGAATGCACATAAAAAAGAAAATAGTGTTACAAATAACATTTTCTATTATCTATTCATATATTTGTATATTCCTGATGGCGTAAAAATTGAGAGGAGGAAGGAGGGGGAGCGCGGTCCTAACCCTGAGGTCGTGGGTTCTTTTCGCCCCAGGCCCAGACCCAATAAGTGCGGGGCCCGATTGGTTTTTTTTTTTGCGTGGCCCTCTATATATTAAATATTTATTTATTTTTTTTATTCTTAAAACACTCGCATTTTTTTCTCATGCACACTCACACTCACACACAGTCTGTTCGGCACCTCAGACCATATAAAATTTTGACGTTAACCGTTGATTAATAGATATATATATTTAGAGTCCAGGCATTCTTATTTAAGCAATTTGGTATCCAAATTCTCTTGTAAATGGGCCCCAGAGATGAGATAATGTCATTTTCCAAATGGATGAGGGTGTGAAGGGACTTTCAACCGTCTAATAATAATAAATCCTAATTAAGATTTAATAAGAGATTCAAATAATTTTTTCAAACAATAAATCTTGTATACAATTAAAAATAGAGCAATATTGTAGGTATTATACCGATAAAGTTAATATTTTAATATTATATATTATTTATAATAATATTTTAATTTTTCATGATTTTGGCATGAAAAAGGACATAACTTCAACTTAATAATAATAATAATCTGAGTTTCTTTGCATTTTCAGAGCTCAAGCACAGTTTATCTATTAGTCAAGACAAAATCTTATACAACTGTACACTCTATATAATAGAAGGATGGGGATGTCATCTAAAGTAGAATACATTCTGAGAATTTTATTGAACTCGGTGCAACCTGCTTTGGCGGACATCTCCATCCTCCTATTATAATTGCATCACAGTTACATTTACAAGCAACTCATTACACTAATAAGGACCTTAACCAGAAAATCTTTTCTAGAGGATCGGGGGATTGACGATCCGGGTAATTAACCCCTCAAAATGAATAAATCTTAAAGAATATAAAATATTTTGTATAATTTCTAGCATTTAAAACTCAAATTTTCACTCTATATTTTTATTTATTTACTTTTTTCAGATTTAACTATGCCCTACCCTATATCGACTCAAGTTAGATGTATAATGAACAAAATAAAATCTGCCACACACATGGTTGCGGTTGCCCATTTGTTTTTACATTCTCTCTGAGAGATTTTAATCATTTTATGATCTCAACCGAAACTCATTTTGGCACTAAGGATTAGATCTCGTAAATATTTAAAATAGAGGGCGAGATATAAAGGCTGGTTTTCTTATTCATCCATCTCTTGACATCCGAACATCCAAGAGATCAGGGCCTTAGCAGTGGAGTGGAATTCAAACCCCCTCACCGGAATATCGAAAAATTATAAATAAAGAGAGATATTAATAAACGGTGTTAAAATTTTAAATACTATTAGAAATTACAAAAAATATTTTATATTCTTTAAAATTTATTCACTTGGGAGTGGCGAGGGGTTACCTCTTCGACCATCCGAACCCCACCCCGAAAGATTTTTTTAGCATTGGTCCTAAAGGGGGTACATTTTATACTTGTTATGCAAACGGATACAAAGTAAATAGGATTGCAGTACTTATTTTGTTTTAGGGATGGTCTAAATAATTTTTTTCTCTTTCTCCGTCTAATCAGTAGCGTAACTAGATGGGGTGAAGGGGGGCGCTCGCCCCCTCCGCCCCAGGCGCATCAAGCCTTTGGCGCCCCTCTATACCGACATAGGCGCCCCAAGGCATCTAAAATATAGCCCAGGGACGGTGATTTTATCATATTCTTTCCATAGATTGTCCAAAAACACGGATAGTTTTCTTTTAAATTATATTACAACTTAAAAAACGACGCCCTTGTTGAGCTTCGCCCCCTCCGCCCTCAAAGGCTAGTTACGCCGCTGCGTCTAATAATTTATATTTGATTTTGCTAATATTTTCCAAAAATCAAATTCATATTTATAAATTCAAATTTTAAAATGATAGAAACAAAATTTGACTTTGAATCACCAACTAAATCATTAAATGATAGCACTCACCCAGAACTGAATGTATTCAGGAAAGGTGTAAACAGGCCACTGCAGTCCAATAGAAAAACAAAATATATATATATATATATATATATATATATATATATATATAGCCTAATAATTTATTTAAATTATATATTTTTATATATTTTGTTTTTCTATTGGACTGCAGTGGCCTGTTTACACCTTTCCTAAATCATTAAAGCCGAATTTTAATTTTACATTCAATCACAAGATCCTCATTAAACTAAATGAGATTCGCAAAATCTCCATTGATATGGAAATTAAAGTGCTTGGCTTTGAAATGTGCTATTTCCAAAAGCCCAATTAATTATTGGTAAATTCATTATAGCTTTGGCTTGGTTGAAAAGATATAATTAAGCCAAGGGGAAAGGGTAATTAAAGTGAAAATTTACCTATTTTACAAATAAGTAAATTAATTCTTTTGTTGGCATGTATCATTTCTAACATTCTTAGAAATAAGAGAATAAATGAAGAATTTCTATACAAATGTAAAAATTAAAATTCATTTCCTTTCGGTCATATGCATTATTATTCAAATAATTAAACAATATTCACATATAAATCTTCACTTCATTTAATTCGATAATGCTACATATTTTTTAATTCATAGAGCAAAAAAAATATATTTTCTCATGCCTGTTGAATATACAGAGTCCATATAAAGCAGGACAAATTAGATTTCTTCTAGTGGAACTAATAAACAAAGAGGTCAAGTAACCATCCTCACGAAATTTTTTGAAAATTAATAAGAAAAAGAAGAGTTTTAATGATGACTGATTGCAATTTATAGTGATGGAGGCACAATAGTCGGCACACTAACGAAAATCAATCCTGGCTCAAGAGCCGATCCCTTATCGTTCCTATCGTCTACTCATCAGGTTTTTCACTTCTTTATTAATAGCCAACCCTTGGGTCACTAGCGTAACGTTTTTTAGCTGCCCCCCCCCCCCCGCAAATTTTATTTCGGGCCCCATTATTAGACCATACAAAAGATATTTTTAAAATACCGTATATCTCTGAACTCTGAGGGCCCCGGGCCCTCTCAAAGATAAATTTTCATTATTTTTTTTTTATCTAAATTTTTCTGTTTTTATCGGAGCTACAGTTTTTTAGCCCGGCCCGGCCCGAGGGCCCCTCAAGATCCGGGGCCCCCCGCATCGCGGGGTCTGCGGGGGCGTACGTTACGCCACTTCCTTGGGTGTATGGGCTAAAACTATCAATATTTAACAAGACTGAGTGTTTTTTTTTTGGTGAGGCCAAACATCCCTTGGCCCCCTGGAATCGAACCCAGGATCTCCGCCTTTCCGGGGCTTAGGCGTGCTGTCCATTGCAACATTAAAACTATCAAGTTTACCGTCGGTCTTTCGGCAAAAAGCTGTGTGCATTTAGATACCAAATAGCTTAAATAAGAATGCCTGGACCCCAATATATACTTGTATATATTTATAATAACGGTTATCGTAAAAAGTCTTAAATGGCCTAAGTTGGCGAAAAAAATGTTCTTATCCTCGGGGTGTTTATCCTTCAGCTATTTTAATGCTGAAGGACAAACACCATGTATTTCCCCATAGGGATGCTATTTTAATGTTGGGGTAGGTAAGTTATCAAAACGACCCATTTACATGAAGAAAACCCCACTCACTATTACATGTTATAAAATCTCTGAGAAATTTATCCTGATTGACCTCCCTAACGGCGGAGGAGGGGGGATAGTATATACGCCCTTGTATAAAATAATGATTGTGAAAATTTTAAATAATCAAATTAAAAATAATCATTTAATAGTTAAATGATTTTCTAATTTATTTATATGTTATTTCTTACTAATTTTTAATGCTAATTTCATTCCAATCATTTAATTTAATTAAAGTACACCGTGGCTAAATTATCTACGGTTGGAGGCCAAAAAAAATATAATACTACTACTACTAATTAAAGTACATTTTGGATTATATTTATTTTTCAAAAATTCAACTTAATTGAATAAAATATTATGTTATTTAAAAATAAAATTAAAAACTATAAATTATAAATTTTCAAATAAAATAAATTTATTTAGATATTTTCCGAATAATCAATTTTTGAACTCTCCGAAGCTATGTTCATGTTGAACCTAACAATCGGAGCTGGGAGCCGAGAAAGCTTTCTCTTCTCTCAAGAGTGATGACGCCGACATCAATTTATTAATTATAGTAGATTAATCTTACATGTGAAATTAATAAAGTGTATATTTATTAGTATTTATCTATATTATAATAATCTATAACATCATTTAATGGAATCCAGGTAAATATAATAGGATATGACTATTTGATTTTTTACTCACATTCACCTCACACATTCATTTGAAGTTGAGAGAAAATTCATTTAGATAATAAACCCATATGTTTTCTTTATTCATTTTTTTTATGAATCTAATAAAATTTATTATTTTATATTAAGATGGAATTTGAAATCAACTCCGCTCTTCTCTTCGATTCAGTCTGCCACGATGCCTGTCTTTTCCATTCTTCAAAATTGGTGAGTGAGCTTTATTACCAATATTTATTTAATTAAATATATTCAAATATCGAATTTAAGGTTAAAGTGTGTGCTGTGCAACCAGTCAGAACAGATTTTATATATTAAAATGATTTTACTTTAAATTTTAATTTAAAATTACTTTCTATTAATTTATATTCTTTCTAATTCAAATAATTTGGATCGTTGCCAAGTATCTATTAGTAAAGGATTCCGTCCTCAACCCCAACCCTCCCCCACTCTCGCTGGCTCTGGCCAATCGGTGGCCTTATTGTATTTCAATGGAAGAAAATTGCCTTATATTTAATAGGAAGGTCAAAGAGAGTTTAGTAGAGTGGGGACAGTGATAAGTGACTCACCTTCCGTGTTAAAAATTTCATGCCTCATTTGGAACATGGCGACGCGTGGGGCAGACGTCTCTAACCTGGGCTCCCATGAAAAATTCGCGTTTCTTCTAAACTTGAAGGACATTTTAGGTAAATTTCATTTCTCCACGTACATTAATACTTGGTTTATTATATTAAATATTAGAAATATAAAAACCTCCATAAAAAATTATTATTTATTAATTATATATACGTAATTGTGGTTTTATAAAAATTTTATTCAAATGAGTCAGTGAGGGAATATAACAAAATGTTTATATTTATTTCGTGGTTCTCTGAAGCTTGTTTCTAGGCGCTAAGTGCATTTATTTTATTAATTTAATAAAATATTAAAAGACGATTTGGCTCTCTCTCTGACTGTCTTTTAAGCCTCAGTATCAAGTAGTAGCAAGTCAGGACAAGTTTGTTGGGTTAATAGGTAGGCCTACTTAGTATATCTTAGCATATGGATAACAAACATGAGAATAGGCTTTTTCAGAAAAGCATAGGAATATTCTTGCAGTTTATATCTATAACTTTTTTTCATCTAATTGATTAATTTGTCTCTCGTATTTTTTCATTTAAATTTAATTAGCTGCATGGCCCGCCCTCGGTGGGCACCTAGTCATGCAAATTTCAATTATTTCACTGGACGCGGATTCGGATCCCAGGCAGTTCGATGAATTTTTTAAAATCATTTGGATATCAGATGTGCCTCTACCATTTAATTTTTTTTCCTCACCTTATTCCCGCAGTGGGGGGTCGGCGGGACTCTACCTCCTAATATATCGTATTAAATTAATAAGTAAACCTATGCCGAAGAGACTTAAAAAAAAGCTAAAAAAAAACCCCTAGATTAAATTTTTGTATAAGTTCTAATAATTAAAATTCAAAATATATATTGTCAATGGAACAAATTAGTGAAAAACGACTAGCTGCTGTGCCCGCTTCAGAGGGGCTTCTCTCTTTGATAAATAAACTACAGTAGTTTTTCCAAAAAGAAAGCTTGCATACAATACCTATCTCCGACCCGCGTGTGGCGGCCTCACTTTTTACTACAACATTTTTATTTCATAGAGCATAAAATTGTGTTACATATTATCATGGGCGTAACTAGGAAATTTGACTGGGGGCAAGGGACCAACCATTCTCGCTGCCCTCCCCCCACCCCGGGAGGGGAGCATGGGACCAGACGAGGCCTGGAAGGCCTAAATTATTAGATATTTAAATTAAAAATTCCATTCATTCGGATTGGAGTTGAGAAGAATAAAACCAGCGTTGTCGAACACTTTTACACTTTTATTCAAGCAGACGTTTCGGTAACCATAAAGGTTGCCATCCTCAGTGCCAATGAAAGTTTTTCAAAAGTGTCCCTGTCATATATAATAAGGTTGTATGGTATAGGAAGCATCAGCCTGGAGCGCTCGACAAGTAAGATTACTTGCCGAGCGCTCCAGGCTGATGCTTCCTATACCATACAACCTTATATATATGACAGGGACACTTTTGAAAAACTTTCATTGGCACTGAGGATGGCAACCTTTATGGTTACCGAAACGTCTGCTTGAATAAAAGTATAAAAGTGTTCGACAACGCTGGTTTTATTCTTCCCAACTCCTATCTCACATACCCAGCATATAACTTAATTTACATTTCATTCATCTTAGATTAATTCACAGAGATAGAGAGCTCTAGCTATTAGTTAGATTTAAATATAGCTAATCTTAGATTATTACTCAAGTGCATTTTCTAGGTAGGTAGGTGGTCTTTCCCAAAGATATTTCATCCGCGGACCTAGTAAATTTTTTTCATATCATATAATAATTAATTCACATATAGATAATTAATAACCTGTGGCGTAGCTATGTATAGAAGAAGAAGAGGTCCGCTCTAGACGTTCCATCTTTAGAGGATTTCGAGAAGAAAGAAGTGTAGGAGCGACAAACTAATGGGCCAAATTTAGCTACGCTTCAAGTTCTAGTCTGAGTCTCCTCTCCAGGGGCGTATATAAATTTTTTTCGGGGGGGGGGGCGAACTCAAAAATTTTTCTGCGGAATTTTTTTTTTTTTTTTTTAAGAAACTAAATTTTTTTTCACACGAAATTTTTTGCGGAACATTTTTTTCTTTTGCGGAACCAAAGTTGTCCACCCTGCGGAAAAATTTATTGCGCTGATGTCTGTATATCCCTATAAATGTATATGTGTTTGGGAAATTTCGGTGGGGGGGGGGGGCCCGGGCCTTCAGGGGACCTCAAAACGTGTATATCCATCAAAATCTCGACATCGAATTTTTGACATGAATCCAATACTTTCTCTCCCTATAAATATTAACATATATATATAGAGGTAAGAGAAAGTAAAAATCAATTATTTTTTAGATGCTCTTTAAAATGTAAATTCTCATTTTGCCGTTGAAATCTTCTGAAAACCACTTTTTCTTCATAGTAAAGATAAAAGAAATGGTTGCCATGATAACAAAATATAAAAAATATTTTTCTGTTTTTCTACATTTTGGATTCTAATATATTGGCGGAAACTAATCTCGACACAAAAACGACAAGCACATAACACAACTTTTAATTATTTAGAGAAGAGAAAGTTTTGTGCTGTGCGACCACTCACACCAGATTTATTATGTCTTTTTGCAAGAGATAATTCGCATAAAATAGAAATAATTTATTTTTCTTTAAAAGATAATCTTTAAAATAATTAATTTAATTTTATTGCTTGTGTTCTATTTATAGAGCATTGTTGGCGCCTCCCCCCACTCCAGCCAGTGCGGCGACCGTCGCCGCCTCAGGCAGCAGCCCTCAGTCAGTCTCCAGGCAAGCGAACGCGCCGCGACGCTGCAGCTCAAACGCCAAGGCATCATTCTCTCGTCTCTTCGTTGAAATTCTCTCGAATTCATCACCAACAGGTAAATATCACTCAATTATTTATTGCCCTTCAATTTAATTATAAAAGCGAAGTAGAAGAGATACATACAGTATTATATCGCAATTTTATGTCGTTTTCTTATGAAGGTCAAATCAAGAAGTTTCAAATCTTAGGTTAGAGTGAATTCAATAATGGAATATTTTTTTAATACAATTTATTTTTACAAAATAAGACATTAAAACTGATTTTATTTCGTCTATTTAATTAAATGTAAATAATATCAAAATTTTAATTCATATAACAAATTTCTTTGGAAAAGGTGAAAACTAAAATAAGTTTATATTATAAATAATTCGTTTCCGTTTTGATCTTCCGAGCTGTGGTAAAATTTAATTTTATAAAAATAGAAATTTTTTTTATTTGTTAAAAAACTTTTCCATGAACAAAATTCCCATTCAGAATCGTTTGTCATGATTATTATTTTAGAATTATTTATTTATTTATGATATAAATATATTAACGAATCAACTCAAGATGTATTTTCTTCTTTAATTTTCATCAACAAATTAAAGTTACATTTAAATAATTATGAGTAGCTACCAATTAATTGAAATAAATAGAGATGCAGTACCTAATAATAATAATAATAATAATGGAATAGAATAGAAATGGAGTCTTTCAATTTCATTATATAATTAGGCTAATTATTTTTTTTAATACATATTTCATTTTTTTTTTCTATGGTAGAGGAAAACAAAAATTTAACATTAAAAAAATGGGTCGTGAATGACTTTTTTTTTTGTTAAAAACACTCACACTTTTTTCCCATTTACACTCACATTCACACACTTATGCACAGTCTTTTCGGCAACTTTCGGCCATATAAGACTTTAAACGATAACCGTTATTATGAGAATTATATTATATTATAATTATAAATATATTGTATTATATATATCATGGGCGTACCCAGGATCAAATCTAGGGGGGGGCATAGTCAGATCATGGTCGTCCAGGGAGGGGGGGGGCAGATCATAGTCGTCCAAATTGTGACATAGCTATTTTTTATATAGAGAGGTAAAGCCTTCGAATTAAAGGCCTAAAAACCCTCGAGTCCTAACAAAAAGAATCATTCCCCGTCGCCATCCACCAATTTTGTTTCGTTTCATCACTTTATAAACATTTAATTTTTTTTTTTGTTGCTTCTAGGGGGCAGCTGCCCCTGCCCCTCGCTGGGTACGCCCATGATATATATATATTTAAGCCATTTGGTATCCAAATGACTTAAATGAAATCATCGGACTGCCTAGGATCCGAACTCTCGACCCTTGGTATACAAGGCAGGCGCTTAACCAACTACGCCAAGTCCGAGGGCTGACTTTTTTTAATGTCTTTTTAAAAGCAATAATTGCCCTCGGGGCATGGCGTAGAGGTTAGCGTGCTAACCTCGTATACCAAACGTCGCGGGTTCGGACCCCAGGCAGTCCGATGATTTTATTTAAGCCAATTGGATACCAAATGGCTTAAATAAGAATGCCTGGACCCCTATATGTATATTTATCAACAACGGTTATCGTCTAAAGTCTTAAATGGCCTGAGTTGCCGAAAAGACTGTGTGAATGTGTGTGTGAGTGTGAGTGTGAATGAGAAAAAAGTGTGAATGTTTAAAAAAAAAAAAAAAAAAAAAAAAGCAATAATTCGCAAAAAAGTCATTAACAATGAAAATCGTCTAATTTAATTTTATTTCTTGTATTATTGACAGAGCATTGTTGGCGGCGCTCGCTGGCTTCCCCCACTCCAGCCAGCGCGGCGACCGTCGCCGCCTGATGCAGCAGCCTGCAGTCAGTAGATAGGCAAGCTGGCGACGCTGCAGCACCAACAACGAATTTTCTCTCTCTTCGTTAAAACTCTCGAAAACATCACACTAGGTAATTATCATTCACTCATTATATTGATATATTCCGCTTTCAATCTACAGGATCGCTTATATTATAGATAATTAATTAATTTGAGTTAAAATTGAATAAGATCGAGTCTGTCCTAAGCTTTTAAATATTATTATCAGATTCAATACATGTCTAAATGCCAGAACTCTCTCTCTCTCTCTTCTCCCGTTTATTTTTGTTAAAGTGTAAATCACACCGAATACATATAGTCAACTCAACTCATTCCATATTGAGCGATTTATTAAAGGTATTTAATAATCTCTTTTGTTTTTTACTTTCTCTTCCCTCTATATATGTTAATATAAAGAAATATAAAGAAATTCGATGTCGAGATTTTGATGGATATACACGTTTTGAAATTTATATTCTCATTTTGCCCTCAAAATTGTTTGAAGCACAATTTACTCTTGTACTTCATAGGAAAAATAGGAGAAATAATTGCCATGGTAACAAAATATAAATATTTTCCCATGTTTATAAATTTGACATCTTAAATTCCATTATATTGGTGGAAACTAAATATATGTCGACACAAAAAATCTGGTGTGAAAAGCACAGAACACAACTTTCGATTACCGAAGGTAAGAGAAAGTTGTGTGGTGCGCGACAGTCACACCAGAATTTTTTTCATTCGAATCTATATTAGACGTGAAGCGGAAAATTTAATTTCGATAATGTAAAAATCTGGTGTGACTGGCGCACAGCACACAACTTTCTCTTACCTTCGGTAATCGAAAGTTGTGTTCTGTGCTTGTCACACCAGATTTTTTGTGTCGACATATATTTAGTTCCCGACAGTACGGAACATTGGAATTCAGATGTAAAATTTATAAGTATGGGAAAATATTTATATTTTGTTACCATGGCAACCATTTCTCCTATCTTTTCTATGGAGTACAAGAGTAAAGTGGTCTTCAGAAGATTTCAATCGCAAAATGAGAATATACATTTGAAAGAGCATCTAAAAAATAATTGATTTTTGAATTTAAAAAAAAATCGTTGGAGCAAATTTTGAGAAAATCGAAAAAAACTGAAAAAGTACATCAGTAAAGTACTAGTACTCTTTGGCCGATTTTGATTAAAAGCTTATTTTTCCGGACCCGGGTGGTGTTTAACTTAAATATAAAATTTCAACCTCGTAGCTCAATTCCTTCATGCTTAAAATTGAACACACACCCACACACCCACACACCCACCCACACACCCACACACCCACAGACAGACCATGTCGCGAAAACCACTTTTTTGGATTCAGGGGACCTCAAAACGTGAAGATCCATCAAAATCTCGACATCGAATTTTTGACATGAATCCAATACTTTCTCTCTCTATATATATATTACATATATACATAGGTAAGAGAAAGTAAAAAAAGATTTATCTTTCAAGTTAAACCTCTTAGGGCCGGTTGCTTCATCCTGGGTGAGCTTGTTAGCCCCGACTTTTTTTGTAGTGCAGAAACCCACTTCAGTTTTATTTTTATAGTAAAATATACGATATTTCATCATTTTATTGCTAAAAGAAGTATTCTAGAAGTACATATATTTGTTATTTTACCTTATATTCTACTTATTTTATCAATAAAATGATGAAATGTTGTATCTATATATATAAAAATGAAATGGGAAAAATGTATGTATGTATGTAAATATGTATGTATATGTTCTATAGAAATCCACAATTTTCAATTAATCCATTTGAAATTAAGTACACATATAGTACATGGCTCTGGGAGTAACGTAGTAATAATTTGAATCTCTTAAATATTTTGGCATATTAATTATAATCAAATTTCTTCAATATGGGAACACAAAATCAACAAGTTGGCTAGAAATTTGAGAGCGTCCTGTGCTGTGTGAACCAGCTTCCTACCTGACTATGGGCTGGGGGTGGGGGCTAAGCAGCAGTTGAAAAACGAAGAGAGGACTCAGGTGACTGACCCTTTAAACAGTCATAAACAGACCCTTTTGTGCTGTTCCCAATCGGTACCCTCGCCTCGCTTGAATATAAGATCCTTCCTTAACATCTTAACACTTGCATTGCAACAAGAAATATCCCAAATCGGGAATAAACTTGCTCACCGAAGGGGAGCAAGGGGTCCAGGGGCGCAGCCCCCTGGCTAGGCGGAAAGCCCGCCGAAGGCGGGCTTTGCGACTAGTATTTTATAAAATATGTTATAGGCTAGGGCCCGCTTGCATCAGATCTCGTCGCCATATTTAGCCCTGAGTTAACCTCACTTTTGAGTAATTTCATATAGATATATGGGGAATTGGAGCCAAGGTCCGGGCTAAAGTTAGCCCAGGCCCAAAGGTGGGGCTAAGATTTAGCCCTGGGTTGACACGTACGAACATGTATTATGAACACAAGCATCCTAACTCCACCAATATAAATGTAAAAAATAATATAAATGCAATCTGGAATCTACCGTTTTTTTGTTATTACTCATTTTATGTCAATCAGGATTATACTCGTATATCCAGGATATATTGCAAGTTGTTGAATATTCTCCTAACTTCATCTAAGGCATTGCACGTCTTGTTAATAAAACTATTTGTTTTCAAATTGAATGCAAATTGATATTAAATATTTATATGAATATTTTCAGTTGATATTACTTCTTGTTAGGTGAAAATAAAAGGTATATTTCTTTTTGAAATTATTTTTATTTGAGCCACACAGCTGGCAATTTGTCAAAATAGTTGTGAAGATTGGAACAATTGACTAATTGTTATGTGAAAACTAATAAATCTTGTTTATTTTTTTGAAAATTTTCAAATTTTAGCAAAAAAAAATTAAATTCTTATATTTAAATTTATATTAATAATATTTATTTAAATTATGGGTGATAATATCAATTTTTATTTTTAATAATTTTTATAAGATGCCTTAATGGAGTTGCAAACTTCACAAACAGAACATGATTTGTTCCCCCCGGAAGAGGGTTTCTGCATTACAAAAAAAAGCCATTTAGCCCGGGGCTAACAAACTCACCCAGGATGAAGCAACCGGCCCTTAGGAAATACTTAATTATCATCCTAAAGGGATTCTGATTCTCATTCTATATAGAATGCCTAGCTATTAGTTAGATTATAGATAGACAAGTAAATATTTTATAATAATTAATAAAAAATTTTTTCTAATTATGTTTACAAAAAAAAATATTTATTATTAAAGATGATTTTCATTTAATTGATATATATTATTTTTTATTATAGATTATGATCGTCCAACCTCGAGCTCATTATTGATGCCTATCTACATACATTTGACATCATATCATCTTTGATACACAACGACGGCCTGCTTCTAGTCTCCGAGGCTCCGAAAGGCTGCCTACATTTGACATCATATCATCTTGGGTACACATCGAGGGCTTCTTGTCTCCGAGAACAGCTACTACTACTACAGACCAGATTATTAAGATCCTTTCCTGGACTAATGTAAAGTAAGCCCAGCGTTTATTTTAAAGGAGACTCAGATTTTGTTAGTCAACATTTTATATGAATTTGGGTATCTTGTAAATGTTCTATAGAAAACTAAAAACAATAGAAATTTTTAGCGGTATCTGTTAGTTTAAATTCTCTAGTGATTTTGATAATAAATTTTTCTTTATTAACTGTTTGATAGTTAATATAGAAAAAATATAAAAAAGAAATAGTTAAAACTAATTAATAAATAAAAAATTTTAAAATGATCTCAAATTTATGTAAAATAGTAGGCTAACTCAAATAACTCATGAAGTACAAAAGTACAAAAAAAAAAAAAAAAATTAATAAAATTAATAACAGAAATCAAAAAGTCAAATCAAAATAAAAAAAAAAGTAAAAATAACGAACAAAACTCAAAAGGTTAAAATATCAAATAATTGAAAACTAAATATTAAAGGTTAAAGATAAAAAAAATCTCTTTCAAAATTATTAGATATTTAAATTAAAAATTTCATTCATCTTAGATTAATTCACAGAGATAGATAGCTCTCGCTATTAGTTAGATTTAAATATAGCTAATCTTAGATTATTACTCTAGTGCATTTTCTAGGTAGGTAGGTCTTTCCCAAAGATATTTCATCCGCGGATCAAGTAAATTTTTTTCATGTCATATAATAATTAATTCACATATAGATAATTAATAACCTGTGGCGTAGCTATGTATAGAAGAAGAAGAGGTCCGCTCTAGACGTTCCATCTTTAGAGGATTTCGAGAAGAAAGAAGTGTAGGAGCGACACACTAATGGGCCAAATTTAGCTACGCTACGGTTAATATCTTTACAACACTAACTTTTCGACAAACCGAATAATATCCGATAGACTGAGGTCTAACATTCATAAATTGCAGTTGTTAAAGTGAAGTTGCTTTTTTATTTTAGTTTTTTTTTTTTAAATATTGTAATAATAAATAAATAAAAATATGAATAAATTTATTTATATAAAAAAGCAACATCACTTAATATAATTGCAATACGCGATAGTTGGGAAACGCTAAATGTAATATAGGTTACTGAATTTAAATTTTTCTTTATTTAATTAAATAATTATTTTTTTTTTATTCGCATAATTTCAAAAATTACATTTTAAAAATAAAAGTAACCTATATACACCCCTCTCTCATACTTAGGCCCTTCCCTTCTCCCCTTCTCTCTTCTTTTCAGTTAGGTTACTGGCTACCTCATCCCCTGGACTGCTGCCTCACTCGGAAGAAATCTTCAAATAGTAATGTAACGAGGTGTGTACATGCCCGATTGTCAATTCGACAATCCTTAAGATAATAGGCTCATAGAAAAGGGTGGGTTTTTAGCTTTTAGGGCCTCTCTTTCAGAATTCTTCGAGCGATTCGATGGATGGATGGATGGATGGATTGTGGAAAAAGATTCAAGGTAGTGTCAACCCCTTCCTCCAAATATTAGATTAGATAGATAGATTAGACATAGATATTAGGGATGATGTTAAGAGAGATATGAAAATCTAATGAAAAATCTCAAAAGACAAGAAAAGAGAAATACAAAAGAATTACAAATTATTCTTTAAATTTCAAGTTCTAATCTGAGTCTCCTCTTTATTTTTATTTTTAATATTGGCAACAAGGGCGAAGCCAAGTGAATTTGAAGTGAGAATGGCAAAACATTAACTATAAAATTTTGTTCTTTTAATTAAATTTTAATCAAAATTTATTGAAATTCTAAATATTACTAAGTTCAATGATATTTAATTTATTTATTTAATTTTAAAAAACACAATTTTTAATTTTAATCTTTAATCTTTTGTCTTTGGTTGAAATTTTATTTGGTCTTCATTAATAAGGTTCAAATTAAATTTCAAATAAAGATAAAAGATTGACTTTAATTAATTGTAAATGTGGCATTTGTTTAAAAAGAATTTGAATATGCCTTAACACTTGGCTACGTCTTTGCCTGGCGAATTCTGATCTTGAAGGAAACGCGATTTATAAAAATTTTTCGCTTATTAAGAAATATTTTTTTCTTTGATTTTCTGGATTAAAAAATATACTATTTTTTATATCGTTTTTTTATGTATAAAATACGTTTCGGCCACTTTTTCAGAAAATTCATCATTAATTATTTTCTTTTTAAATCGGAAGGAGATTTTGACCCAAAACTCCTAGGATCAGTTCCGCCTTTGCCATAATATTATTTAAAGTAAAAGCAAAATAAAAATAAATAATCACCTTTTTTTTACTTCCTCCCAGAACACAACTTTCGATTACCGAAGGTAAGAGAAAGTTGTGTGCTGTGCGACCAGTCACACCAGATTTTTTTTAAATTTTTATTTTATTTTATTTTTCTCATAAAATTTTAATGGATTTTGGATTAAAATTAAATTATTTATACTTACATTATTCAGTATTTTCATTTGAAAAATTTAATTTATGAAATTATTACATATCTAAATTAACTATTACTTCAATTAAAGATCTACAATATTTTTTTATTTTGCTTTTGAAACCATCTACTAGATTTAAGTGATGATATTCCTTTGTAAACATTTGTTGTAAACAAGAACTCCCTCTGAACTCCATCGCTAGAAAATCACCATGCGCTATCTCTTTATACCCCTGTTAGGTAGAAATAAGTAGACTAGAGATTGGAGGGAAGAGACGAGTTCTTGTGATTTTTTTTTTTTTTTATTGATGAAACTCAAAAACTGAAACTTGTCATGTTTCATTGGATTTTGGAATCTGATCACATAGATTTCGGGCAGCAAGGGAATATAAAGATTTCCTTGTGGAGAGTAATATCACTTCGATTTCATGACTAATAGACTTAGGCAGGGTATTCTTCTTCTACTCAGTTCAGTTCGGATTTATGTGTTAAGAGGATATGTCCAATGAAAATACAACAAGTTTCTTTTCAAAATTCATTTATTTTCAATGATTTCGGCCAAAATTATTGCATCCTTAGAATTACTTTCTCTTAGAATAGGAAAGGGAATTTTAGAGGTGTGGGGGATCGCTCTCCCTGGGCTCGAAATACTATAATAAAATAGGTCCTTTAGCTTAGCTTCACTTACTATGATGATTTATATGAATTTTGGAGAGTGATCACACTTAAAGAATTTTATTTTTTGCAATTTTTGCACACTTTTTTAAATATTTATTTATTTTTTTAAAGATCTATTCGCTCTTATTTTGTGAATTTAATGCATTTAATGCGAAGAATCAAAAGAATTTCGCGTAAAGCACATTCTTTTTGCATCTATGAAGACTAAGAAGATATTAGTGCCGACCCCTCAAGATTAGGAAGAATAAAGAAGAACACTAAGAAGATTTTTACTGCCGATCCAGAAGAAGACTTTTAATCAAGAATCATCATTAGAAGATACATTTGATGTTTGCTGTTCTTCATGTGAATTTACTTTGTACTTTTATGTAAAAATTCTGTAATCTATATAAAAATTAAATATTTTTGTCCTTTTTGCTAAGTAAAATTCCTGTATATTAAAAAGTAAAAATTAAATAAATAATTTTCTCCACTTGACAGCTAGCTCGTATTCACAATTAATTCAAGAAATTAATTTTGAATACGAGTTTTATTTAATCGTGTGAGATTTTATGTTTATCTAGTAAAAGGAGTAGCGTCTTAGTTGGCTGAATGGGCAACTTCGAATGGGAATCAATCTAGAGAGTGTGTGCATCTTGATATATGATAGTAAAATGTGGGTATAATTTCTTTTTATAATATTTTTAAATCTATTTTCGTCTGCCCCATTTTTCTAAACGGCATCCCGATTTATACGATGTCAAAACTCTCTCTCTTTCTCTATAAAAATGTTTATAAGGTTCATTTAAAAAAAAAGTCTAAAACATTTTTCTTTTGTTTCTAATTTTATTTCTTAAAAGATAGCGAAAAATGTATCGTCTTGATTTGTTTGTTTGCCCTCGTCTTTGACAAACAAATGATCACACTTTACATTACATAAAGTAATCCATTAATAATAATGAAGAATTTTTATGCTAATTCATCCTCTTTTATTTATATTTTATTTAATATTTATCATCAATCAGACAAAGATTCCACGATTATTTCTTATCACCAGGAAAATTTATCATCATTTGAAAGTCATTAACATAACTCAAATAAAAAGCATTCTCTCTCTCTTATTTAATGTTTTTAGTTGAGAGATTATTTTCCGAAATTTTTTTTTTATTAGCCTAGCAACAAGTTTGCTCTGCCAACATTTGCAACCCAGTCTTGGCCAAGTTAAATTGTCACATGTGAATGGTTCATCCAGATCTGTTTTTCCTTTCATTCATTGGATGTTTTTAAAAAAAATCTAGTGTGATACACACATAGACCAATTTGCGGGACCCACTTTTTTGGACTCAGGGGACCTCAAAACATGTATATCCATCAAAATCTCGACATCGAATTTTTGACATGATCGCTTTACTTTCTCTCTATATATAGAGATAGTAAGAGAAAGTAAAATTATTCGGCGTTTACCCTTCGTGATATAACAAATGCTAGAAATAAGTACAGGGCCTCAGACAGGGGGCAGGGGGGGGCTATATCCACAGAGCCCGGGCCCTTTGCGGTCCCACCTTAAAATACTAATAAAAAATAATTTTCATGGTTAAAATTTCTCATAAAAAATCATTTTCTTGAAATTTTTTTCCTGAAGGGGCCCGGGCCCTTTAAAAAAAATCATTTTCTTGAAATTTCTTTCCTGAAGGGGCCCGGGCCCTTTAAAAAAAATCATTTTTTGGAAATTTTTTTCCTGAAGGGCCCGGGCTCTTTAAGCTCAAAGCAAGTTTGATAATATTTTTCACGTCTCAGGATAGCTAAAAACGCAGTGTCTAATTTTCAAAACATTTTCCATACCCCAGACCCCCCCCCCCCCGAAAGTCATCTGTCCGGGTCTGGCCACAATAAATTATGGAAACCCCTGTTTAGGAAATTTTGAAAATTTTTTAAATAACTTTTTTATTTAAATAAATATTGTAAGCTATGTATAACTGTTTCAAAAATTGTCTAAAAAATTTTTTGCATGAAGGCCAGTGGCGGCGCGTCCACTAGGCAAACTAGGCAGCCGCCTAGGGCGGCAACCTGGAGAGGGCGGCAAAAAGGGAAAAATAAAAAAAAATTTTGATTCCGCAAGCGGCACCCGAAAAAAAATTTTGGTTCCGCGGGCGACAAAAATTTTGTCTTTTAAAAAAAAGGAAAAAATTTTTCCGGACGGGAAAAAATTTTGGTTCCGCGCAAGAGAAAATGTTCCGCGGGCGGCACACGAGAAAAAATTTTGGTTCCGCGAAAAAAAAAAAAATTTCGCAGAAAAATTTTTGAGATCGGGGAAAATTTTAAGGAGGGGGCGGCACATTAAATTTTTAAAGTTTTTTTGGGGGGGGGGGGCGCAAAAAAATATCTTGCCTAGGGCGGCAGAATAGCTTGCGCCGGCCCTGATGAAGGCCACAAAATAGCCTTTTACATTCTAAAAAAAAAACTTTAAGGGTGTGGGAGAGTATTAAGTAGCCCCGGGTCCCGTCAAGTCTGTCTGCGGCCCTGTTTTAGTATTATTTAATTTGACAATGATTATGAGAAGCGAAAACTGAATAGTTTTTGAAATAATCACAGAAGAAAACGACATTTTTCGTTAATTTTGGAAAGAAAAATCAAAACAAAATTATACAGGTGTCATTAAAAAAACAAATAAATTTGTTTATATTTACATGTTTTTTAATGACACCTGTACAGTGGCGGATCCAGAGGTGTTTCTCGGGGGGGGGGGGGTAATCTGGAGTGGCTGGTCGCAGAGCACACTTTTTTCTTAATTTCGGTAATTTAAAGGCGCATTCTGTACTTGTTTGGCAGAATATAAATACAAATCAAATTTTCAAGTATTAATTTTTAAAATTTTACATTAAAAATACATTTTTTTTTTCGAAAAAAAGTATTTTTTTAAATCTCAGGGGGTGTAATTACCCCCTTTACCTCCCCCCCCCCCCCCCCCCCTTGTATCCGCCCTTGCACCTGTATGATTTTGTCTTTCCAAAATTGTCGTTTTCTTCTGTGATTATTTCAAAAACTATTCAGTTTTCAGAAAAATATCAAAGAATAAAAACTTTTTAAAATTGAGTATTTTATCATAATATAACAAAGAAATTGAAAATTTCGAAATTTCTGAAAAAACTTATTAGGTAAAGTACTTCTTCCAAGTGACGTATTTACTCCAAAAGTTGATAGAATTCTACAATTTTAGTGTAAGGAGCATATACCAAATTTCATCGATCTGGCTGCTTGCGTTTTTAAGCCATCGTGTTCCCACTCACATAGACATAATTCAAAAAGAATATACGAGAAAGTTTTGGGGAAGTCATTCCCGATTTTTTTTTTTCAATTTTATATTGTTTAGAGGAGTGAATTTAGTTAAAAAATTTGGTTTTTAAGCAATCGTGTTCACACACACTCCAAAAGAATATACGAGAAAATCTGGGGGAAGTCTTTCCCATATTTTGATTACAGTGGCGTAGCGAGCTTAACTCGCGCCCGGGGCACAATACCTTTTTAGCGCCCCCCCCTCCCCATTCGAAAACCATATAATAATATTATATGTAAAATATACAAAATTGTTATATTACACTGGCCCTAAATTTAAAATATATTTTCCAGAAATCAATTATAATAAAAATAAAAATTATCCAGCAATATTTTTTTTTGCGGACCATTTGGTGCCCCTTTGTGAGTAGCGCCAGGAGCATGATGATCCCCTTGCCCCCCCCCCCCCCCCCCGCTACGCCACTGTATAGGCCTAATGTTTTTTCTTTAAAAAATTGAATATTTAATTCCTACTTTTATTAAGAATTCATTAAGTTCTTAATTTAATTAGTTAATTAATCATTTATATTCCTCTTAAAAATGAATATTTAATGTCTATTTTATATTTGAAAATTCTCATGAATATTAATGAGCCGGCAAGGAATTTAAAAAAAGGCGCGTGGTGTCATGGCAGCTAGTGCCAACGCCGCATGGTTGGCAGCAGTTGACCGCCGAGCCCGGATCTCGATGTCTAGTAGGCTGCTGGCTCGCTTCAAAGCCAGCAACATTTCCATATCATTTAACCTTTTATTTTGATATTTCTCGTTATTTTAAGGCATAATATGAATTCCCCATTGTAAACCCGTGCGAGTTTAAGTGACAACACAAGTGATATTGTTTACTATTTAACAGGTATGACCAAGTGATCACTTAATTTTATTTCCCTCCCCCCTTTCCGTGTGTCATGGAGGATGACGATGACGAGGTGGCAGCCTCCGCGCGTACCTATAACACGATCACCTCACTGGCCGCACTAGAGGATCTCGTCGAATCGACAAAAGACGAGGCCTGGTTCCATCACTATTTCCTACGGCATGTGGAACGATTGCCGAAACAACAGCAACCCCTTCGGACAATATTAGAACAACCGCAACGGCGACGTTTGTCGCAATGTCGGGAGGAGGAGGACGACGATGACCCACTGCTCGATGAGAACATAGAGAACATCACCACTGCCGATTCCATCTCATCGCCGAGATCATCGTCACGGGGTTCGTCATTAAATACAACCCCATACTCAACGGTTACGAGTACCGCTTCCGCGCCCGCTTATCCATCATTGCCACCTGCTTGGCTTACCTCACCACCGCATGTCGACAAACGTTTTTTCGATCGGTCCTTAGTGGAAATTAAATCCCATCATGAGAGTAATACAACATTGAACGAGAAAGAGGAAGTCTGGTTGAAAAGGACCGATACTGTCGATAAGGTAGGAACTTCATCTCATCTCATTTCATCCTCTAATTGCATTTCTCTTTCTCCCTCTAATCCACTTCATTAAGGGCTAGGTTTTATAATTCAATATAAAATTAAAATAATTATTATACTGATTCTTCATTTTCTGTGCCTATCACAATACTAACTGTCAAATATAATATAAAATAAAGGATTCAGAAGTTTTACCGGGCAAATATACCTCCAATTTTAATGCACTCACTATCCGTCACTAGTTTTATAGTATAAATCTACATCCTATTTTTTCCCATGACCTATAATCATATAATAACGGATAATTGGCATTTATTAGCGAGGATATGAATATTAAAATAAAATAGTTTGTTATTTTTTGATGGACGAGAATTTATCTTTTGTTTTTATTTTTGACACACATACATATACATACATATATATAACAAAAATATTTAAATGATTAGAGACTCAAAAAGGAAAATCATTTTATTGCCAAAGGGAAAGAGAGTTATTTTTTGAAATTTGTTTTCTAATAAATTGATAAAATACTCAACTGTTGAATGTTGGAGCGGGCTCCCTTTATTTTTCTTTAAAATTACACTTTAAAATAAGAGAAAGTAATAATGTAATGCAGTGGTTTTTAAACTTTATGTTATAACGCCTCCCCCTCCCCCTCCCCCATTTTGCAAAATAATGCAAAATAAAAACATTTTAATGCTAAAAAATATAAATTTGTATTAAAGCGGAGTCAAAAAAAAAAAAATTCCAAGAAAATTGTTTCTTTTATTGTGCCGTTCCAGGCTTCCACGTTTCGGTCACTGGTCTAGGCCATCTTCAGAGCCGTAGGCGATTTAGTTTTTCATTTCATTTCAGCCCTCGGCTCTGAAGATGGACTAGACCAGTGGCCGAAACGTCACAATAAAATAAATAATTTTGACTCCATATGTCTCTTTTTTTTGGCTCGGCCCTAATAATACTTCCAGCCACAAAGATATACCTCACGATAAATTTATATAAAAATATTTTTTTTATTTATTCCTCTTTAAAACTAGCAATCATTTGGAAAATTGCTTGCTGTGGATAATATTCGCGCCCCCCCCCTTAGACTAGTCCGTGCCTCCCTCGGGGGGCGCGCCTCTCAGTTTGGAAAACAACTTATGTAATGTATCAAAATATGACAAAAAATTTTGATTAAAAGCTTATTTTCACGCCCTAGGGGAGTGCCTAACTTAAATATAAATAACATTTTAACCTCCTAGCTCAATTCCTTCATGCTTTAAATTGAACATAGACATACACACAGACCACGTTGCGAAAAACATTTTTTTGGATTTCAGGAGACCTCAAAACGTGTAGCTAATATCCATCAAAATCTCGACATCGAATTTTTGACATTAATCCAATACTTTCTCTATATATATTAACATATATATAAAGGAGGAGTGAAAGTAATAATATTTTTTTTTTTAATAATTTTTTTAATATAATCTATTGTAACTGGACCGGACCCCCTCCCTCTCCATTTCTGACGCCTATGCAC
>JAKCPI010021797.1:0-19892 GCA_023213315.1 Euborellia annulipes | reverse complement strand
GGTGTTATTTACTTTCGCAGCAATCTTGTTTAAATGCCCTTTTATATTATTCTCAGTGCCGGATTAAACAAGATGGAGGCATTCGAAATTTCGGGGCCCTGTCAGATAATAATTTTACCATTAAAAGTTTTAGCCCCCCCCCCACCTCTCCCGAAAATATTCAAAATGTCCCCTCGGGGCTCGTAGAAAAAATCGAAATTTATATATATATTCCCCATTGAATAAAAAAAAAAATTATATAATTTTAAAATATAATGAAATTATTGATTATAAGGGGGGGTAAATCTTTAAAAATGAATTCGGCCCCCTTCCCCCGAAAAATTATTATAAGCGATGCTTGCCACTTTTACCAGGGTCGCGGTTGCGCATCTGCGACAAAAATTCATTTCAATTGAATTGACTACCAAATCAATTTAAATAAATAGGGGCTAATCTGAGGCCGAAAAAAAGTTTAAAAAATAATTCTAATGTTGCGGGGCCCCTAAAAAGCGTGTGGGGCCCATAGTCGGTCGCTTTCTCCGACTAATGGGTAATCCGGCACTGAATATTCCTAATCAATCATCTTTTTTGGGGTCCCACTCCTCAGTAATTAGCATCTGAGATAAATTCAGGGCTGTCCTGAGAGCAAAATTCTCTGTATGCAAGTATGAACTTTGGCGCCCCTTACAATGAGAGTTGTTAAGTAAAACAAATTGTACCTGATTTTTTTAAGCTGAACTTATATAAATAGCAAACTCCTAACTAATTCTTGTAGTTTATTTATTGATTTGACAGGTAAAAAAATAAAAAACCCCGTTTTTTAATTATAGAAAAATCTTTGTTTGATTGAATACTCCAGATTTTGAAAAACTTCGCCCTTTTCTGAGCCCCCAGACAACGGCACGTGTGCCACCGCACACGCCTTAGGCCTTAATCCTCTCTTCAAAAACCAGTTGAACAACCGTAAATTAATTTGTATTTTTATTCCATATTTATAAATTAACAAATAATTAGACAGGCAGGCTTATTTTTTTACGCGATCTATTTTTAAACTTCGGAATCTTAAAATTGGTGTTTCCGTTCTCGCAAATTTTTTTTTTGATTTCAATATACTCGCAGACAATAGATAATTGAACTTAGTAAATTAATATTATTACATTTTAAATCTTAATTACATGGAAAAAATTAATTATCATAAGAGTTCAGTTAGAGTTTATCAATAGAATGTTGGCAAAAAAGCTAAAAAAAAAAAAAAAAAAAAAAAAAAAAAACCAATCAATTGACAATTCAAATTATAATTTATTAGAATTAATTATTACCACTCTTTTAAATATAAACATGATTATGTAATATGTATTTACCTTACAGATCAAGTATCAAAGAATTATATCTATGTTATTGATTATTACAGAAATTTTAAAATTTAAATTTTTTAAATTGCTAATCGAATTCCTTTAGGTTGAGTAGTATCTTTTTTAAATGAGATAATTTTTCTAAATTTCCCAACAGTGCCATCATTTTATTAAAAAGGTCAATTTTAACTCGTTCATAAAAAATATATATTTTAATATTTCTCAATCATAATTTTTTAGTATCTAAAGTCATATTTCAATAAAATGATTAAAAGTTTTAATTTGCATATTCATAGAGTCAAATCGGGTAATTGACCGGATCGTTAACCCCCTCCCCCACCCTCCTCGCCCTTAAAACTTTCCAGCTATTGCCCTTGCCAGAAACATTTATTTATCATAATATTTATGTTTATTATTTATTTTAAGAAAATTATAAGTAATGGAAGATTTTATTGTCATTTCCCATTTTATCTACTATTATTTTGGGGGAAATTGAGCCGATATCTGCCATTTAATCTTATAAAAGTATGATAATAATTTTATTCATAATTTTTCTATTTCCTGTAGTTCTTCTTTAAGAGATCTTAATGCCTTTTTTTCTTAAGGAGTCAATTTCATATAACAAAATCTCATCTTTAACATTAGATACTTAGCAAAAGACGAGATATAATACTAAAATAGAGCCAAGAGAAAGTTTTTATGAAGAGGCTATGTAAAAAGGGTTGGGAATAGAAATACACGTGTTTAAACGATAAGACGCAATGAGAATCCCTCGGCCTTCGACTGGCGCCGTCGCCAATGACTTCTTTCAAGGCTTCCTCAAAATAGAGTGAGATACCCACGCAGCGTTTATTTTGATTGGAATCTTTCCAAAACGGACAACATTCCTTTTTAAGAAACAATTCCTGTTTTTGGAGTATTATTCTTTGTTTTTATGAGATATATTTTCCAGAGCGGAAAATTATTATGAAAAAATAATTTATGAAAAATATTAAACACTATAATTTTGGAATAGAAACTACTTTTTTCTCTCTCCCGTCCCCTCCTCCTGGGTAGTTAAATCTCCTGATTACGCCACTAGACTGATGATTTTATTAAATATTTAATTTCATTAATTAGGATTTATAGAATGGATTTTTCAAAGAATTCAACTTATGGCACTTGATATTTTCTTAAGGGGTCGTCCACATATTACGTCACGCCTTTTTTTTTGTCGATATTCTAGTACCCCATCGTGTCACAGATAGTCATATACAAACAAACCCCCCTACCAATATTATGTCACAAAATATAACTACCCCCTCTCCTCTTTCGACTCTAATGACAGCTGTATTATACAATCAATTAAAAATGTATTTTATTAATTTTTAGGGTCCGACCGAAACAAGATTTTCAGCCGAAACCGAATTTCGCCTTTTTTTTAGTAAATTTTCTTCGTGACTCAAACAATCACTCTATTTTTTCCCTGATGCGAAAATCATTGGACCTTTTTTTTTTTGTATACGAATCTCATCCCATCTTTTTCAAATTCAACTTTAAATTGTGATGTCACACTGAGAATCCACCGGGTCTCCCTTGTCACAATTAGTAACGTTTTATCCAAAGCCCTACCCCTTCCCCCTAACTCGTTACGTAATATGTGGACGATGCCTAATTGCTCTTTTTTAAGGTTCCTTCGTCTTTAAAAATACCTTAGCTCTCCACGGATATTGTTTAATCTCTATATAATATTAAATAGTAAGGAAATAAACAGAATGCAGATTATCTGCAACAGGTAGGATTATTTGTTAACAAATATTTAGTTAGGAATTTATCCCCTAGCTCCAAATATGCCAATTGCATGTCAGTAATTTTTATTTAGTAGGTACAGGTTTGTTTGAAAATAATAATAATGATTTTATTAACATGTTTCAAAATTAAATTAGCAAAGTTATATTATTATAATATACAGTATAGTCTTGCTAATCCGAAATTCGATACTCCGGCTTGCCGGCTAATCCGGCGTGTGGAAAAGGAATATTCCAGCAAAAAAAATTTGTAATTTAAGAAAAAAGAATCATTGCAGATTTTTTCAAAATAAATATGTATGCATTATATAGAATTTTGTATAAATTTTATGTTTTGGGTAATCGAGCATTTTTCAGAATCCGGCATAGGGCCGGTCTCGTTTAGGCCGGATTAGCAAGACTCTACTGTATTAGATTTTACAACGAGAAATATGATTTCATTCATAATGAGAATCCAGTTCTATTATATAGATATATTCAATTTATTATAGCTTTTTTTGTTAAAAAGATTTGGTTGCTTAAAATCTTAAAAATGTGAACAGTCCTTAAATTACCATTCTATTCAATTCTTATGGTCTGAGTCAGGGCCGGATCTAGGGGGGGGGGGGCAGTGAGTGCATGTGCCCCGGGCGGCAGATATTAGGTGGCGGCAATTAAAGAAAGATTTACTAAATAAAAGGTAAAATTGAAGAGATGAACTGGATGAAAATGGACTGATGATGGTTATATTTCATTAAAACCGAAACTGTTTCCTCAATAGAGAGTTTCATTTCGTGGAGACTAACTACCTGGCTGCTTGCTCCTTTACCCTCTTATTGTAAAAGGTAAAATGATATGAATTTTGTATAGAAAATTTTAAGGAGGGGCGGCAAATTAAATTTTGCCCCCCTAAAAAATCTCGCACTTCCGGCTCTGGTCTGGGTAAAGAAATTATTTGTATATAATAAAAACTTAATCAATCTCTCTCCCTCCAGGGAAAAACAAATATCATTTGATGTGGTTAAATAAATTTTTTTTGTTTATTTCTAATTAATTATATGGTTTTTTGTTTTATTTACAAAAATTCTTCTATCCCTCTTTTATCCTCAATTTAAACCAACTCGCCTGCCCCAGACAGTCCAGGTTCCCGGATCCATTTTTACAATTTATTACTATCAAGCTAATTTTTGTGAATCTTCAAATCGACTTATTTTATCCCTGCTACCCCTGTTAGCTAACACAATCAAGAATTTTAAGAGAAAAAGTTAGGCGTCTCATCAAAATGAAGCTACTCACAGAAAATTAGCTTGATAGTAATAAATTGTAAAAATGGACCCGAGATCCTGGACTATGATATTTTTCCTTATCTACAAGGCTTTACTTACAAGAACTTTTATTTAACCTAAGAATATTGTTATTAAATTTAATCATCACTCATTAAGCTTCAATTAATCATTTATTATTTTTTTAGGATTTACCTTCTCTTTTCCAATGCGTCAACATAGTTTATCTTGTGGTGAATTGGTAACATGGACCAAAACTTATAATTCAGAAGACTGCGTAGGCAAAGACGTCGTCATGCTTTTATCGGAAGCCCTCCAACGAAGAGGCATTTCAAGAGTTCGAGTCGTGGCTATTTTAAATGACACTACCGGTAAGGATTCGATATTATATCAATGATTTAGATGCCCATTTATTACGTTTATTTGGCACAATTAATGAAATATTATTGAGTTTAGCATTAATTTACATTTATTATTCTCTTCATTAAGCATTTATACGCAAATGGAAACAAACGAATTAGAAGAAACTTTTTATGCACTGTTTCATAATCTAATTTTAGTCAAATTTATTTTCACCTTTTATCTTTATTTGAAATGTGGTTTGATCCCCATGGTGTGAAGAATCAATCATAAGGCAACATTTTCTCTCAATGGATACAACACCAAATTTCAATCTAAAACAAGGTTATAAGACTAAATTTGATTAATAAATAATATGTTAATAGTTCATTAATTAACAATATAATATAATTTATACAATGATCCAGGCCCGGAATCGCACCTTGGATCTGCCGAGAGATTTACTCGGGGTGCCCCCCCCCCCTTTTATATACGCCCATGATGTTTCTCCATATTGGTTTCCTGATCCTATGCATGATGTATATATAATTATTTATTCATGAAATTACATTTTTTTATTTTTTCAGGAACTTTGATTCAAGGCGCAGTCATAGACCCTAACACAGCTATTGGTCTTATTTTGGGAACTGGAAGTAATGCCTGTTATTTAGAAAGAGCTGATCGGGTGCAACATTGGGAAGGAAAGAGACATGGTGAAAAACAGGTAAAAATACTTAGAAAATTAAGATACTTACTTTTTGTACAGGGCCGTAGACACGGGGGCAGGGGGCTATACCCCGGGGCCCGGGCCCATTGCGCTCCCACCTTTAAAATTCTAATAAAAATTAAATTTCATGATTAAAATTTCACTTAAAAAAAATCATTTTCTTGAAATTTTTTGCTCAGGGGGCCCGGACCTTTTAAGCTCAAATCTTTAAATTTCAATTAAAAAAAATATCATTTTCTTGAAATTTTTTTCCTAAAGGGGCCTGGGCCCTTTAAGCTCAAATCAAGTTTCTGATCTTTCTTTTCACGACTCAGGATAGCTAAAATCGCAGATTTCAAAGGCTAATTTTCAAAAAAAATCTTCCATATCCCCAGATTCCCCCGGAAATCCTCTGTCCGGATCTGGCCTCGATAAATTATTGTAACTCTTTGTTTAGGAAATTTTTGAAAAATTTTTTAAATAACTTTATTTAAATAAATATTGTAAGCTATGTACACTATTTGTGTCAAAAACTGTGTAAAAAATTGTTGGCATGAAGGACACAGTAGCATTAACCATACTAAAAAAAACTGTTTTTTTTGGGGGAGGGGGGAGGGGCCCGTATTAGTAAGTAGCCGCCCCGGGGCCCGTCAAGTCTGTCTGCGGCCCTGTTTTTGTATTACTAGTTTTACCACTTTTCAGTGATGCAGTTTGGGAGAAATTGAATGTGAAATTTTGATCTTTTTATTTGAAAAGTTTTATTATTGCAATATATCATTTTATCTCAAAAAATTAGTATTTTTAACTTTGACACCTCACTATACATAAAATGTTTCAATGAAAAAAACAATTTGATTTATCGAAATGTATTTTTAATCTTAAGATATTTATTAGTGGTGTTTTTTTTTTATTATATCATATCTTTATATCGGGGAGTCCGAAGTAAACGTAGAAAACAAGTATTTACAAACAACATACCCTTTGTATTATATTAATTATTGTGAAGAGAAATAAATTTACAAAGAAAAAAATGTCGATTTTAATTATTAAAAAACATTTTTTTTTTTGGTTATGGATAAATGTGAATAAATATTTTATTAATTTTTTTTTTTTTGTAAAGTAATAAAATTTGAAATTATCATCTTGAATAATAAAAAAAATTAGGAATTCCGTTAGGTAAGAATTTAATTGAAAATAAAAAAATAAATAAAAGTGAGGATTTTATCTTTCGATTTGTTCTCACTCTCCTCTTGAGATCATCTTAATGGTGTTTAATAATTCGCTATCTACAATGCTTTTTGCATTCGGCCTTTGATAGAACGCGTGGGTCTTAGAGAGAAAGAGAGAGACTTCAATGCATGCATCATCCATTTATCATTGTCTGTTTAGAAGTCGCTAAGTGCACCAACTGAGAGAGACCGAAACATCGCTGAACCATTAGACACGTTGGTTTCGCCTTTAGAGTACATTTCAATTTACTTGTGGAGAGAAAGAAAAGGGGGAAGCAAAAAGGAAATAAAAACAAATCATTAAAAGAGAGAAATAAATAACATTAAAAAAATGTTCGAAAACAACAATTTTTTAAAAGGTTCTCCTATAGTTAAAAAAATAATTTTATTTGGGCATCAAAAAAAAAAAAAAAAAAAATTAAATAAAAAACACTTTTATTTAAAAAATGCAATGTAAAGAGAAATAAAAAATATTTTCGATAAAAAAAAAAAAAAATTCCTTAAAATCCTTGAATATAGTCTAGTTTAGTTACATTTTAAAGAATAAATAAAAAATAAAAAATAAATAAAATAAAATTTAAATAAAAAGCGTAGTGGGGTAAAATACTATTTTCCAAATTTTTTTATTTAATTAAAAAATTTAATATTTTCCAATCGTTTATGAAAACATACGATTTTTAAATGGCCATTATTATACTAAAATATCTCTTATAATAATTATCTTATTATTAAGATAATTTTATAGGAAGTTAAAAAAATAAATTTTTTTTACCTAGCTAATATTACCTAAAAAATTAATAATAATTTGCTTAGATTAGAGTTTGGAATGTAAATTTATCATACACCTTCTAATTATGTTAACGATTTGAATTTTTTTCACTTATAAGTAGAATAGTATAAGCATAATTAAGTCTGAACTATTCAGGAAATTATTAATTAAATTACACGAGAGAGACTCAAGAAAAGATCCTCTACTGTGAATTTTTAATAACGATTTTTTTTACAAAAAAAAAAATTCTCCTCAACACTTTTTAAACTACTGGTAAATTATCACTCTAATTAATATTTAAAAAAAGAAAATTTTCTGCTATTATCATATAATTATAAACTAGATACTTTTTAATAATTATTTATTTATTTAAATGGTGATAATCATGGGCGTCCGCAGGATTTTTTGCAGGGGGGGGGGCAAGGATTTTTTGCAGGGGGGGGCAAGTCACTTCAAGATAAGTTTAAAAAACGTATTTTGATATTAATAATGTTATACATCTCTTAGTATTTAAAGCTTTCACACCGCGGCAAGGTGGATGTATACTGTGAAGGATTTTTTTGTATTTTTTTTTTTTTTTGTTTTATACATTTTTTGTATCATTTTATTTTTCCAGGGGGGCAAGTGCCTGGTTGCCCCCCTCTGCGGACGCCCATGGTGATAAATCCTATTATATCAGGGTTTGAAAAATGTTAGGTGTCTTAGTTTAAAAAGATAATGGTGTACTCAATTGATTTTTGGTCGTTTATTGTTAATTGGTGTAATTCAAAAATAAATAAATTATACTTCTTTTAAGGCAAACTGAAATCTGTTTGGAAGTCTAAACTCTCAAAAAGTTGATCATCTGAGTTTTCGAATTAATTAGTTTTTCGCTAAAGTCGGCATTTTAACGGTCTAATGCCGGGTTGCAAGAAAACAGTTCTGTAAACATTTAAAAGTCTGTTAGTAAACATCGCTTTGGGCTTTAAAATTATAGGCCGTTGCTAAAGCAGCTTTAAAGGAACTGTTAACTTTTCCCTACTGTTAAGATATATAGATAGATGCAAAACGATTGGGCCCGCGAAAATGACAGCTTTCTATGTAGTTGGCCCAGTTGACCGCAAGGGCGCATTGTCAAATTGTATAATTTATAATAGTACCAAAATTATAAAAGAAATAAAAATAGTAATTATATTTGTATTCTTTAAATTTTAATTGTTAATATCAGGTTAAAAAACAAAAAATGTTTAAATATTTGAATATCGTAAAATAAAAATAATAAATACGTTGGTAGATCTGACTTTCAGATGTTAAATTATAAAGAAACTGGGAATATACTATAACCTCACTTTTTCTCTTCATCGAATGAATATCTATAATAATTAATAATATCGCTTAAAACGTTTCAGAAACTAAAGAAAAACTCAATTAAATTAATGTATTTCTATCTTACCTCTCTCGCGTGATAATATAGTCACTAAATTCTTATTTATTTCAATGAAACTAATCAGGTTAGTGGATACTTTATAGTTTAAAGCTCCGAATTTCAACCTTTATTTTAAATACAGCTTTTACGAACCAATCATCTTTAAATACGTTCTTGCAAACCCAAAATTATTTAGAGGAAGGTTTAAACCAACAAAAGCGTTTAACGAACCGTTAAATACGTTCTTGCAACCGGGCATAAGACTGAACGCGCACCAATTGAGCAAAAACGTTTTTGACTAATCGTGCCTAAAACAGAGTTTTTTTTTTTCAATGTTTTTCCTATGGGTCAACGTTCACCGAGGTGACAAAATACAATTGGACATGATTCGACATCAATGAACAAAATGTTTTGCCATTGAGCGTTTTTTTTTTAGACAAAACGTTTTGTCCGAAAACGTTTTTGCTCAATTGGTGTGCGTTGAGCCTTAATGAAATAAAAAGAACTAAACAATTGAAATATTTTTTGAAAAAATAACAACTAGGGATGAAACGATACCACTGAGGTATCGATACTTTTACTCGATAAGGGTATCGGTCGCAAAGTATCGAGTACCTACTCGGTATCGATTGAAAAGAATCGATACATACTCGTATCGGTCAATTTTTTCGTACAATTATAAGATCGTGATTGGCGACCGAAACGTCGGCAAATAGAAATTAAATAAAATATTTTTTTATCTAATCTCCTGGCTGCAAAGTCCCTCCGAATCTTGATTAAATCTCAACAGCCATAAAACATCAAGTACTTGAAAAAAAAACGACTAGGAAAAAAATTCAGTTTTAGAGGTATTACCCAAAAATAATAATTTTTCAAGATGTTTCCCCTGTTGTACACTCCAATAAGAAAAATTAAAATACAGTGGTAGAAACCATTCCACTTATTTCTATTGTAAATAAGAACAAATGTACGTAAATGTTCTTCCGACCTAACAAATCATCGCGTACGTGGACCGAGTATCGATACGAGTATTTTTGACCGATACTTACTTGGTACTTGATTCCAAAGTATCGATTCCAAAAATACTTGGTATCGAAAAGAAAAGTATCGAGTAAGTACTTGTATTTACTCGTATCGTTTCATCCCTAATAACAACAGTATCCAAAAAAAATGAGGTGTGACTGGACTCCCCATACCCTTTTGAATCTAAATTTACATGCAAATCCCCATTGGGATTTAACATTTGCTCTATGGAAGGAAGAGCCGGAAAATGAATATGAAAAATCTGAAATACTACATCAGTAAAGTATATTTCAAACAATGTTCACGAAAAATTTTACTGATATATTTTTTAAAGAGCATCTAAAAAAATAGTTGATTTATCAATTTTAATCAAAATCGTTAAAGCCAATTTTGAGAAAATTGAGAAAAACTGAAAAAGTACTTCAGTAAAGTACTAGTACTTTTTAGCCGATTTTGTTCAAAAGCTTATTTTCAATCCTGAGGGGGGTGCCTAACTTAAATATAAAATTTCAACCTCGTAGCTCATTTCCTTCATTCAAAAAAAACACACAAACTGACCAATTTGCGGGACCCACTTTTTACTTTCTCTTACCTATGTATATATGTAATATATATATAGAGAGAAAGTATTGGATTCATGTCAAAAATTCGATGTCGAGATTTTGATGGATCTTCACGTTTTGAGGTCCCCTGAATCCAAAAAAGTGGTTTTCGCGACATGGTCTGTCTGTGTGTGTGTGTGTGTGTGTGTGTGTGTGTGTGTGTGTGGGTGGGTGGGTGGGTGGGTGGGTGGGTGTGTGTTCAATTTTAAGCATAAAGGAATTGAGCTACGAGGTTGAAATTCTATATTTAAGTTAAACACCCCCCGGGACCGGAAAAATAAGCTTTTAATCAAAATCGGCCAAAGATTACTAGTACTTTACTGATGTACTTTTTCAGTTTTTTTCGATTTTCTCAAAATTTGCTCCAACGATTTTTTTTAAAATTCAAAAATCAATTATTTTTTAGATGCTCTTTAAAATGTATATTCTCATTTTGCGATTGAAATCTTCTGAAGACCACTTTACTCTTGTATTTCATAGGAAAGATAGTAGAAATGGTTGCCATGGAGGCACCCTCCGAACTCGTGTAAATAAGCTTTTAGACAAAAATCGGCCAAAGAGTACTAGTACTTTACTGATGTACTTTTTTTTTAGTTTTTTTCGATTTTCTCAAAATTCGCTCCAAGAATTTTTTTTTTAATTTCATAAATCAATTATTATTTAGATGTCCTTCTAAAATGTATATCAGTAATATTTTGAGAAAATTGTTTGAAGTACTCTTTACTGGTGTGATTCAGTTTTTTTTTTTTTTAATTTGATGAATATAACAAAAATAGAAAATATTTTTTTTTTTTTATTTCTCTCTTTAATTGTTTCGGAGAAAAATGGATGACATCTCTCTCTCTCCTCTTGCACTCATCTTCTCTATCTTTCTACTCGTTTTAAATTCACTTTCTGGCTCTTCGTTCCATACAAGGGCGGATCCAGAGGTGTTTCTCGGGGGGGTAATCTGGTGTGACTGGCACACAATTTTTTCTTAATTTCGGTAATTTAAAGACGCATTCTGTACTTGTTTGCCAGAATATAATTACAAATCAAATTTTTAAGTATTCATTTTTTACTTTCTCTTACCTATGTAGAGTAAGGTGGGGCAAAAGTCCGCACGGGGCAAAAGTCCGAATCCTCATTTTAAAATCCCCGCTAGACTTGGCGTTGTTCTAAACAACTTTGTTAGGTTGCTAACAACAAGAACAGATGATGATTCGAAATTCAATAACGTGTTTGAAGCCGATTGTTAACAATGAGCAAATTTATGTTTTTGTCACCTTCCATCTAATATTTATGGAAATTCTCATGGTTGCAACATGTACCAGCATGCACTTTTCTAACTGTCTAATGTCTTTGATTGCAAGCTGATAACCCTAAATAAATATTTTAAAACCTTTTTTTTCTCTACAGTTAACAATAAAAATTTTTTGTAACACTTCGGTGAAAATAGCTAAATGGGGCAAAAGTCCGCGGCCTCGACGGGGCAAAAGGCCCAATGGATCTCCAATGGAACAAATGTCACCCAATGGTATTCGAGTTTCTAATACCCCTACCTAGTAGTTTCTGGGTTTCTAATACCCCTATCAAGTATTTTATCGGATTAATGAGCCTAGGGAAACGACCACGACCCGAAATGTTTATGCAGATTATGAACTTCAATCTTACTGGGGACTAATTGTTATAAGGCCTATTGTGTATTTCTGATAAATAAAATAAATACATAAAACATACCTATACCTAATGCATTTCTTATTAAGTCTTTTTTATACCCTGGTTCGAGAGTTTGTTCGCTGCAGTGGCAATTGTTTGCACCTAAGGACTTTTGCTCCGCTAGTGCGGACTTTTACCCCCTCGATGGGGCAAAAGTCCGCAAATGAAAATTTTTGTTTAAATACCTCTCCTACTCTTATGCTACCGAATTGGAAACCAAAAAAATTATGTAAGATAGCCAATTAACCAGGCTTTCAGGGGATGTTCCTATTTTTATTGTATCTTTCATAGGAAGGTCAAAAAAAATTCCCAAAGAAAAACTGCGGACTTTTGCCCCACCTTACTCTATATATGTAATCATATATAGAGAGAAAGTATTGGATTCATGTCAAAAATTCGATGTCGAGATTTTGATGGATCTTCACGTTTTGAGGTCCCCTGAATCCAAAAAAGTGGTTTTCGCGACATGGTCTGTCTGTGTGTGTGTGTGTGGGTGGGTGGGTGGGTGGGTGTGTGTGTGTTCAATTTTAAGCATGAAGGAATTGAGCTACGAGGTTGAAATTCTATATTTAAGTTAAACACCCCCCGGGACCGGAAAAATAAGCTTTTAATCAAAATCGGCCAAAGATTACTAGTACTTTACTGATGTACTTTTTCAGTTTTTTTCGATTTTCTCAAAATTTGCTCCAACGATTTTTTTTAAAATTCAAAAATCAATTATTTTTTAGATGCTCTTTAAAATGTATATTCTCATTTTGCGATTGAAATCTTCTGAAGACCACTTTACTCCTTGTATTTCATAGGAAAGATAGTAGAAATGGTTGCCATGGTAACAAAATATAAATATTTTCCCATACTTATAAATTTTACATCTGAATTCAAATGTTCCGTACTGTCGGGAACTAAATATATGTCGACACAAAAAATCTGGTGTGACAAGCACAGTACACAACTTTCGATTACCGAAGGTAAGAGAAAGTTGTGTGCTGTGCGCCAGTCACACCAGATTTTTGGACTTAAAACATTTCCATCAAAATCTCGACATCAAATTTTTGACATGATCGCAATACTTTCTCTCTATATTACATATATAGGTAAGAGAAAGTAAAATATGCAGTAGAAATTCGATTAACCGGACTTCAATCATTTGGATTCTCATTTATCCCAAAGCGCTAAATTTATTATCTGGAAATCTGTTTTTAATTATCCGGACGATCTCTAAATTAATTATAATCGAATTTCGATTGTTATTATACTTAAAGCTATATTGAGCTGCCTAATTAATCAAATTTTTTATTTTTTCTAACTCTTCTTGAAATTGAAAAATTTTAGCATTTCATTGGAAGTACATGTCTCTAGCTATTGCTACTGCTACGTCAAGTTTTTGCTTTAATTTGATAATGATGGGTTAAATCATAGAATCAAAGATCATTGAGTATTGGAATGGCTCGAAATCTCAACTCTATAATTTTATATGATTATTATTTATCTCTTTTTTAAAGGTGGCATTAAAGAAAGAAGTTTAATTCCTATTTTTTATACGCCGGCTTCGCTAGCTTTTTAATTTATTAAGTCTGGTAACAAGACCATATTCTTTATAGAAAAAAATTTACATCTGCTTTAGAAGAAAAAAAATACAGCTATTTATGAGTCAAATCATTGACTTTTTGAGAGATTCAGTTATTTATTTAAATAATTAAATGGCAAGGAATCAAATGACTTGAGTACCAAAAGTTGAAGCTATTAGCCCTTTGACCACGTCTCTCCATATTTTAAAGAGGCCAGTAAGGAAATTAATTCGCTAAACCTCGAAAATTTGCAAAATTAAATGCTAAATTTAAATCTTTATTATTTCCTGATTAAAAAAAAAGAGAGAGAGAGAGAAAAAGAAAGTTGATTAAATTTGAATATTTAATGTGAAATCACGTGACTTTATTGTGCATATGTCACTCAATTCAATTCAATATATTACGAACTTTATTATATCAATTTTGATTTTAGATTTATATTATAACAATTCAAAAAAAAAAAAAAGCCTTCGAAATAAATATTATGTAAATTATTAATTTGTTTATTTGCTATTACTATTAACTTGAAAAGAAAAAAATTACTCTTTCTCATTGAATCAAAAATATAAACATTTAATAAGCCCTTCCTGGAGATTATTATAAGCCAGTGGTCATAAGTTCGGTTCCCGCTTTAAGCTAATAATAATTAATTTATTCAAAATAATACTACTAAATGTGTATAGTTTATAATTATATACTTTTTTTAAAATATAATTATTTAAACAAACTACTACGTAGGATTATTTTAATTAATGTCATATTTTAATATGACATGTTTAATTTTATTTAGAGTTAAAAATGAATTTTTTAAGATAAATTTTACTAATTAATATTCCTGGTGAGAAGTGAATAGAAATGTAACAAAAAAAATATTTTTTTCTAATCTTTTAAAAAACAACACGAGTAGTCTATTTCAGTGATAATATTATGAAAATAAACTAGAATATTAATATAAAAAATTACCAAAAGTAAGCTGTTTTTTGATAATTTTGAGGATTAAATTAATAATCTGGACCATCAAATACAATTAAATCTTAAAAATAATAATATAATACTTTATTAAAAATTTTCATATTTCAGCTAGTAGAGTCAAATAAAGCAATAAAATAAGTATTATAAATTAATTTCAATGGATGGATTCTAACCTTTTTTGTCTAATTTATAATAATATAAGATTCAATAATAAAGGAAGATTTTATATGTTGATTTACCTTAAAAAATACTCTTATATGCTCTTGCTTTTATATCCAAATTCAATTTGATATTAAAACAACACACACTTGGAAAAAATATACTGAAAATCAATTTGGTATAAACACTAGGTGAAAATAATTCTATCCACTGGTATCTAACAATAAGAAAAAGTTTCAACTTTTTAACACTAGAGAGCAACAACATCGACACTACGCAGATCAAATCAATTGTTAAATTTCATATTCAAATATCGAACACCAGTATTTTTTAAATAATTAAAAAAAAAGATTACATAATATGCCAGAAATGTATTTTACTTTTTTGTAATAGGTAGTAATAAATAAATTTCATTTATTTTCAGGGTAAATAAATAAATGAGTGGATTTAATTTAAGAGATTGAAAAATTTATATAATCACAATATAACAAGTATAAGTTAAAAAAAAAAAAATACTTTGAAGTGAAATGCAAAAGAAAAAAAAATGAGGCGATGAAAAAATTAATATTCTCCCATCACATAATAACAAATTACTCGATTAAAGTTACAAGAAGAAGAAGAAGAAGAGAAGTTGCAACGGGCGCCAATTGGTAATGAAAATGTTTGAATCGATAAAACTTAAAATCGCACCCTCCCCGACTGAAATGTGATTATAAAACAAAAGTTGAGAAGAAGTAGAAGGAGGTTGGAGAAGAAGTTTAATGGCAATGCGCTGACCTGAATTTTCTAATATGAACGATTATCGCTCCTGTGGATCTCCATATTTATTAGGCATTTGAGTTGCTAATGTGATCCTTAAAAGTAACGTTCGTTCGTTCGTTCGTTTCGATCTCTCAAATCAGAATCACAAATCGACGAACGACGGCGTTTATTAATTATTTATTAACAGGAGACATTCAGTCATATATCAACCAAATGGAGAGAGAGAGAGAGAAGTGAACTGTATCAACAGAAAACAGTTACAGAGAGAGAGTTGAAGGGAGGGGGAAGAATCATGTGTTCATTAAGAGGAAAAAAAGAAAATCAAAGATTTTGTATGTAACAACAACAACAACAACAAGAACAAGGAACGACTTAATTATAAATCTATTTTTCACCTCTCGGTGTATTTTTAATTATTAAAAATAAAAGTGATAATCACAAAAAAAAGAGTGTAAGGAAAATATTTATGTAGTACTTTGTTTTTAAAAATATTTAAAATTTTAATGTATGAGAGGGCCAAGATTTTTATTTAATTGGTGAATTTTTAAAAAGTGTTATACAATATTTGACGGAATTTAAGTATAATGTACACAAATATGTGTGCAGAGTGTAAGCCGGCATTAAAATCAAATAAAAACTGAAAAATAAATAAATAAAAAAAAATTAATGTTGAAGAATGGAAAAATTTTAGAAGAATGCAGTTTCATTAATGTATTAAAAAAATTTGTTTATTAATAACTTCTTTTATTATAATAGTTTGAATGCCATATTCTGTAGAGAATCAACTTTTTATGCCAAAGGTCGAGGGTTCGCATCCCGTCTCAGGCGAAAAAATTTATTTCAATTGAATTGAATCAAATTATAATTAAATATACAAATCAAATACTAGGTTATTTGTTTCAAATTAAAAATTAACACTTAATACATATTTCGACAATTACTTGTCATCATTAGAAGTGATTACATTCTGATGATGACAAGTAATTAGGCCTATTAAGTGTAAATTTTTAATTAATAAAACCTTTGAAACAAATAACCTAGTGTTTGATTTGTATATTTAATTTTAATTTACAAAATGTTTCAACAAGAACCTACGGTCGAAAGTTTAAATCTTTTTAATTGAATCAATTGAAATAAATAGGGACGGGGTCTAAATAGCCTCAGAAGCCAAAAAAGATCTTAAATAAATTTAAAAAAAAAAATTATATGAAGATTTTAACAAGAATAGAAATGTGTTATTAGTTTTAAGAAGTCGACATATTTCTAAAAATTTTACTATTGCCTATAACTTAATCTACAACTTTACCTTCCCAACCTATGGTTGGTGGGCAGGAGTTAAAATTGATAATATAGAATTTAGAAAAAGAAAAATCTAAAGATAATAATTCTATTTTTCTTACATTCTGTTTCTCAGATTTAAATTTTTTAAAACACACTATTTATCCCTCCACCTCCCCCCTACCCCTCCCAAAAGTTAGAGATGTTGAAAAATATCAAAATTGATCACCTAAAGGCCAAGGACGTGGGTTCGAGCCCCAGGCAGTCAGATGAATATTTATTTAAATCATTTGGATACCGAATAGTTTAAATAAATATGCCTAGACCGCAATATCGTCATTAACATATAGCTAAGTATCGTTCTAAGTCTATATGGCCTAAGATGCCGAAAAAAACAAATACACCATGTTTTTCCATCACAATTAGTAGATTACATTTTTAATGATAAGATATCGAAATAGACAATAAATATTTCGATAAACAACCCAGATAGCACAGTGTGCTTTATGTGTGTCTTATGAACGTACATAAGACGTACTGTGCTATCTGGGAAAATTTAAATAAATTGCGGAGAAGAATGAAGCGGGTTTTCTACCTCTTGATAATATTTTTTAATCCACAATTGACGTATTTTTTTCAAATTTATTATTATTGTTTGTTTTCATTGATTGGTTTATGCTATAATAATAATCAATTATTAACATGTATGATACATCAAGATCAATCATAAAATTTTTTTTTTATAATAAATAAAATTTCCCTCAAACTTCTTCTTTTAATCCAGTAGCTTTTTTTTTTTTTTTTTTTGATCAACAAATTTTGTTTCTCTGTTTATTCCATCCCGATGACATTTATTCATTTTTTTTTTCGTTACATAAATAATCAGTCTTTGAAAGTATAATAATTTATTTGATTTTAGAATTTTAATTATTTGCAAAGAATTCATATAAATCATGGATTAATAAATAATAGACATCAAAGATCCTAATGTATATTTTATTGACGTATTTGGTAAATGGCTTTCTATATAATTTATGCAGGTATAAATATGAAGGGAGAAATGAACTTTATTATTATTAATATCAAATCATCTCTATTCTATATACATAAATAGAATATATTTTACTAAAAAAAAAAATATTTTCAATTTAAAAGTGAATTAATAAAATAATTAGTAAAATGAATATTATATAAAAGACTTCAAAAAATTAATTCTATCATTTTTTTTAAATTTTTGGAATATCTAAGTTATCTAAATTATTTGAGATTTAAAAAAGTTTTTAAAGAAAATGACATTCAAAAATTGTAGATTAATTTATATACCCCAAATACAAATATTATCCGTCTCAAAAGAAAATTGACTCTTTTGTATTACCTTAGGGAATAATCAAGAGTAGGCCTATATCTTTATCCCTTCTAGGATTTGTCCAATTACTTCTCTTTAAAGATGAAGAAATTTTGACTAACGAGTTAATTAAAATTACAAAATAAAAAATTTGAAAACACTTTACTTAAATATACGGCATCTAAATCGGCCATAGATGCCGAAAAAGACCTTAAATAAAAGAAAGTTTATTTGTTATATAGGTCTATATATAGACAAATATATAGAGATATCAGTGATTCTCAGCCTTTTTTTTGTAGCGGCAAGCGATTTCAAAATTTGGCGGCACACAAAGAAAAAGATAAGTTTAAAAGTAATACAAATAGGCCTACATATAAAATAGTTTATGTTAATAATTTGGAATGTAAAATAATAAGCAATATACTTATTATATCTAAGTACTTTTCTTTAATTTAATCTTTACTCTTAATAAAAAAAGCAAACTAATTTTTACTATATAGCCTATATACTCTATTTTTAAAATTTGGCGGCAGACAAAAGTGATTGAGAATCACTGGTATATCTCTATATATTCATTTTTCATTTGGCAATTTTATTCATTGATAACATTAAAATATTTTTGTAGTTGGGGAAAGATAATATTAAAATTTAATGTTTTAGTATTTATAAACAAAAAAATATATAAAATTTTCCATTTATAATTTTTTTTTTTTTTTTTTTTTAATCAATCTCTTGAACCCTATCACTTTTCTAAGTCACTTTGGGCGATTAATTAATAAATTTTCCTCCCGGATGGGTTTGCTGAAGTTGATTTACTTGGAAAAAAATGCTAAATTTTCAATAAATATTTGAGATGGTAAATTTCAAATGTTACGGAGACAGTATGGCACTCCTTCTTCAGTGGATTTCACCTCTCTCACAACGCATGGCTCCAATTAATTAAAAAATAGAGCGACATAATCAAATTGTACGATAAATTTTTTATTTTTTGATTGCATTTAGTACTAGTAAGAAATTGCCTGGTTATAATAAAACAATTTTCAAAAATAAATAGGGTTATGAAGAAAAAAAAGACGACTTAAAAAACGAGGCAAAACAAGAATTTTAAAAATATCTGAAGGTATCGAAACCATAGAAAAAAAAAAAAATCTCAAGGAACATGTTCTGATTTAATCTCAAACATAAACAAGAATATTAAAGAGATGTTTGAATTTTTATTTTATTTTATTTTATTTTATTTTTTTTTTTTTTTAATAAATCAATTTGTTTTAAATTCGCATCAATCATAAAAGAAAAATCCTTTACGTTAGGTTTTGGTCATGTTTAAAATGTACTTTTTTTTTTTTAAAGGAGAGGATATATATTTGGAAATAAGTGGTCATCGAAATATTCAGGCGCAAGTGTCAAGAGGTCTCGGTGCACCTCCCATCCACCCTTACACACATCCATCTACGACTCGACTCAAGTGGGTCCGGGGGAAAAGGGGGTGTCCAAAAAAAAAAATATCCTCGTCTGATTTTGACATGTGTAGTCCATCTATTATAAGTCTCATTGTACAAATTCTCTGATTCCGAGAACGCATGCAGTTATCAGTGAAATAATTGCTCTTTTGTCAATAAGGGGGAGGCATTTGTGTCTATGTGTATGTGTCTGTTTT
>JAKCPI010021796.1:0-11936 GCA_023213315.1 Euborellia annulipes | reverse complement strand
AAGGGCTTCTACAAGTTGTAGATATTTTAAATAACTTTAATTTAAAAAAAAATTTGAGGTCGATAGCTTCAAAATTGTGGCCGCTGGAAACTCCCAAAATTATCACCACGAGACGCGCCCCTTAAACTCCTTAGTTCTGTTTGACTCGCCGTTAGAAACGCTTGAGATTTTCTAATAAATTTGGCTTACGTCCTAAATAAATATTTTATATCATAGTTTCCTTCCTTCTCTTGTTATTGCAATCTTTGTGTTACATAAAGATGACCAGAGTTCCGGCATAATTTCGTCTATATAGTCAAATTTTGTTTGATTTTGAATGTTATTGTTTCCAAAGGTTGCTTTATGAAATCTCTTGTAACTTTGATTTGACTTTGAATAAAAAAAATTCCTCATTAAGATTCAGTGTATTGAAATATTTTTTAGAGGGTGATTAACAACAGTATTATAAGGGTGTTTCCTATATATTTATCTTGGCTGCATTTTTTTCTAAAGCACCCCATACACACCAGACTCTTTGAACGCGAGCGGCGATTTTTCACCACACACGCGAACGAGTCTGGCTCACGAGCCCGCCTCGGCTCGCCTTCAAACAAGCCAAATCCGCCGAGCCAAAAATAAAATAAAATACGAACGAGCCCGATCCGTGAGAGCCCATACACTTGCGGATCTGCCCCCCGAGCCGAGCAGAAGGCCCAGACAGATCTGTCCCGGATCGGCTCGTGAGAACCCACCAGTGGCGGATCCAGAGGAGTTTCTCGGAGGGGTTATCTGGTGTGACTGGTCGCACAGCACACAATTTTTTTCTTATAATCGGTAATTTAAAGGTGCATTCTGTAGGTGTTTACCAGAATATGTAATACAAATCAAATTTTTAAGTATTAGTTTTTAAAATTTTATTTTAAAAAATACAATTTTTTCCCCAAAAAAATATTTTTCTCAAATCTCGGGGGAGGGGGGAGTAATTATCCACTTTACCGCCCCCCCCTTGCATCCTTGTATCCGCCCTTGGAATCCACACACTTGCGGATTTGGCTCATTTGGAGCAGCCGAGCCGGGCTCGTGTGCAAAAGCCCGGCATCTAGGGGCGCTTAACTTTCAGTCCTAACAACAATATATCAAAATATAATATGTAAGATATATATAAGATAATTATAATTTTTTTTTTTAAAGAAAATGTCATTTGTCAATATTATTTGAGTATACAAAGAATATAAATGTTTAAGAAATTCAGGATAATGAGTTACTCCTTTTTAGAGAAATACAGTATATTGATTTATTTAATACTCAAAGTAAGGAGTAATGATGCCTCTTTCAGTTGTCATCTCTTGAAATATAGGTAATATGAATTGAGAATGGAAAATCTTCTCTCAATCAGAGTAAGTTTAAAATTAAAAGCGACAATAAAATTGCAAGTGCCTTGTCCGATCTGGAGCAATGAACGAAAAATGCCACTACTCATTAAATAAAATTTTTATTAGATCTATATCTAGTCAAGACTCTTATTGTAAGCCCTTTTTTCTTTTATTTCCTAAAATAAATATATTATTCTTATTCTTCCTGGTCCTTCGGCAATTATAGTTCTCCGAACATTATGCAAAACAAAAAAATCCCCTCTTCTACCTCTCCTTCCCCAGTAGAAATTTTTTTTGCATATAATTTTACCCAAATCAAACTGACAAAAAGGGACAAAATATAGCAACCGGAACAAAATTACAAACTGGTCTGGATACGGACTCAGGCTGGGGTTTTTTTTTTATTGGAGGAATCATAACCAAAGAGAGGCTCCGGAGGGCCTGGCAACGGAGAAGAGCAAAAAGTCATCACAATCATTGCCGTTAAGTAATGGGAAAGCTCTGTAAGGTGACCCCGAGTAATCAGTGTGTGTAACGTCCCCCGGTAGCCATTGATATTATTGTATTTTAATTATTTAAATAAATTAATAACCTCTAATTGGCCTCAGTAGCCGAAAAGGGTTTAAAAAAATCTGGTGTGACTGGCGCACAGCACACAATTTTCTCTTACCTTCGGTAATCGAAAGTTGTGTTCTGTACTTGTCACACCAGATTTTTTTCTGTCGACATATATTTAGTTCCCAACAGTACGGAACATTTGAATTCAGATGTAAAATTTATAAGTATGGGAAAATATTTATATTTTGTTACCATGGCAACCATTTCTCCTATCTTTCCTATGAAATACAAGAGTAAAGTGGTCTTCCGAAGATTTCAATGGCAAAATGAGAATATACATTTTAAAGAGCATCTAAAAAATAATTGATTTTTGAATTAAAAAAAAAAAAATCGTTGGAGCAAATTTTGAGAAAATCGAAAAAAACTGGAATACTACACCAGTAAAGTACTAGTACTTTTGGGACGATTTTGATCAAAAGTTTATTTTCACGCCCTAGGTGGGTGTCTAACTTAAATATAAAATTTCAACCTCCTAGCTCAATTCCTTCATGCTTAAAATTGAACAGACACTCACACACCCACAGACAGACCATGTCGCGAAAACCACTTTTTTGGACTCAGGGGACCTCAAAACGTATATATCCATCAAAATCAAATTTGACATATATAGGTAAGAGAAAGTAAAAAGTAATAAAAGAAAAGAAAAATTCTATTATAGTCAGTGGTAGTCAGTCTATTCCCCAACAGCACAAAATATTGCAGCAATGTTGCAGAAACATTGCGAATCTTGGCAACATTGCAGCGGCAATATTCCAAACTAGCAATATTGCTGTTTGAGCTGCAATATTGCATCAATGTTGCCGCAATATTGTCAACATTGAGCAAGATTGCAATATTCCGTGCTGTGTGGGTTAGTTTGCCAATTCTCTCTTCAGAATAGAAATTAATTTAATATTGTTCTTGTGGCTGTTGAGTTATATCAAGAGAGAATTGGTTCAAAAAACACGACTAAAAAAAAAAAAAAACTTTGGCTGCTAGTCTCTGCGTCTGGAGTCCTTCCTTGATAGAAATTAATTTACACTTCCGTATATTAAATTGTTACTAAACTCGCACCACTCATCTCATTCATGGGGGGAAGAGGACGTTAATAATTGAAAAATAAAATAACCAAAAGAAAGAGTTGAAAATAATTATGATATGACAAAAAACTTACCTAAAATGAGAGATATTTCGACAAAACTTTTCATCACAATTTTATAGACGTTGCTCGTGAGAGGAGCAAACACTAAATAATCATAATTCGAGCTCATCTGGAGGAAAATGGAATGGAAGGCTGCCGCGGGACCTCTGTGCCCCTGGGGGGCACCTTTTTAATTTGTAAATCTATTGTAAAACCCTCCCCACCCCATCCCGGACGGTAAACAAGAGAATAGAAAGGGTTGCACTCAGGTAAGCAAGGAAAAGACCCTACTGGTCAGTAACAACCCTTTTGCAACCCAATGACCAGGGGTCAAAGAGAGACCAGCTGGTGTTGATGTCATTAAATGTGTAATAGATGAAGTGTTGGCAAAGCAGTCGAGGTAGCAGGGTCAAACGCGGATGATATTGTTAAACACGAATTCTTATCTTATAAACAAGAAGATATAGTTTATATGTGATAGATATTGAATATAATAAGAGCCTCTCCGTTTCGTTAAAATTTAAAACGTTTCGGAGAAATTTTATTCATCCATCTTCAATCAGAGGGAATTGAGACTAGATATATTATAATTTTTTCTTTATTTATTTAAGATCTTTTTCGGCAACGGAGGCCGTTTTGGACCTGTCTATTTATTTCAATTTATTGGTAGACAATTAAATTGCCACATGAGACGGGATGCGAACCCGCGACTCTTGATACAGAAGGCCTACATTAACCACTGCACCAAGGCCCGAGGACATAAAATGAAAGAGCGTGGATACAGTCCAATATTAAGAATAACGCAAACTCGTAGTCTCTTTCCTGGACAAAGGATATTATTTTTTATTTATAAATACTGAATATCCTTTGTCCAAGAAAAAGACTACTAGGTTCCGTCATATTATAATTATTTTTATAAATATTTCTGAATAGTGTTAGAAAAGCAGTATTTTTTTTATTGGTTTGAGCTCTTTCACGGAAATTGAGGTCATTTAGAACCCATTTAAATCGTTATTTCTTGTTTGCTAGATATTATGATATGAGGATGTGGTATATGGGCAGCCAAGGCGAAAAATAAAATAAAAATCCATTTTTTGTCGACGTTTCGAGTGCCGATTGCGCTCTTCATCAGGACAAAAATGATGTCAAATTGTCAGCTTAGTTAAATGACGTTTTTACATATTTATATTTTTCATTTATTTATTTTATTATTTATATTTTCAAGAAAATATAAATTGGTAAAAACGTTGCTACACTGCCATGTCAACTAACCTGACAACTTGACATCATTTTTGATTTTTGCGATTGGCACTCGAAACGTTGACAAAAAATCTGGTGTGACCAGCACGGTGCACAACTTTCTCTTACCGAAGGGTTCCAAAGAGTCCTATGAGAGAAGGCGGAGAGACAGACGATAATGTTTGCAAGTGAGAGAGAGAGAGAGAGAGAGTGAGATATGTTTTCTCCGAAACAATCAAAGACAGAAATAAAAAAAAAAAATGGGAATTTAAATAATATTTGATTTTTAATCTAATAAAAAGAAAAAATTTAAATTCGGTTACCATGGCAACCATTTCTATCTTTCCTATGAAGAACAAGAGTAAAGTGGTCTTCAGAAGATTTCAACGGCAAAATGAGAATATACATTTTAAAGAGCATCTAAAAAATAGTTGATTTATGAATTTAAAAAAAAATCCTTGGAGGGAATTTTGAGAAAATCGAAAAAAACTGAAAAAGTACATCAGTAAAGTACTAGTACTTTTTGGCCGATTTTGTTCAAAAGCTTATTTTGAGATTCTTCATAGGTACCTAAGTTAAATATAAAATTTCAATCCGATAGCTCAATTCCTTCATGCTAAAAATCTGTCCACACACACACACACACACACACACATACATACATACACACACACAGACCAATTTGCGGGACCCACTTTTTTGGACTCAGGGACCTCAAAACATGTATATCCATCAAAATCTCGACATCGAATGTTTGACATGATCGCAATACTTTCTCTATATATTTCATATATAGGGTACGAGAAAGTAAAAATAGATTTTTATTTCATTTTTCGCCTTGGCTGCCCATATACCACATCCTCATACCATTTAAATCTATTTGTTTGGTAAGCGAACTCAAGACCCAGACAAACATTATCGAGACAATTTGAGTAAGGGAGCGTACAAGTATTACGTAACGCAATTTTTGAAGATTTTTGACCTCCCCTCCCCCCTCCCATGTAACACGCCGTAACATTTTTCTGGACCCTCCCCCTAGACGTTACGTAACGCTCAAGTGGCAATTTTATCTAAAAGTCACAATTATGGTGCCCAAAGTATCGGAAAGTCGCTAAAATACCAGTTACGTAACGCATTGTTCAACCCCCCTCCCCCCTTGTAACGCATGGTAACGTTTTACGAGACCCCCCCCCCCCCCAAATTGCGTTACGTAATACTTGTACGCTCCCTAAGAGCTATTAAAAGAAAATTCAATTTTTTCTAAAATCTTGGCAATAATTAAGATTAATAATTAAAATATATTAAACATTTAGAAAAACGTATTTATATTAATAGTGATAAGCAGCTTAGAAGGGGGATAAGAAATTGCTTATTTTTGCTGTAAGGTGGTGAGGGCATGGGCGTCCGCAGGGGGGGGCAACCAGGCACTTGCCCCCCCTGGAAAATTAAAATGATACAAAAAAATGTATAAAACAAAAAAAAAAATACAAAAAAACCTTTCACAGTATACATCCACCTTGCCGCGGTGAGAAAGCTTTAAATACTAAGAGATGTATAACATTATTAATATCAAAATACGTTTTTTTTAACTTATCTGGAAGTGACATGCCCCCCCCCTGCAAAAAATCCTGCGGACGCCCTTGGGTGAGGGGGGAGGTTAATAAGATGCATTTTAAAAGAAAAAAAATCGAATGGTTGTACTACATTAACTACTGTAGTTACAAAAATGTTTTCTAAAATAAAAGGAATAAATTATTCAAAATAAAAATAAAATGGTTTCGTAAGTTAAATATAAGGATTTTGAAATTTTATAATTTTCTTAAAAGACACAATCGACCCCTGCAAGAATCTAATAAAAAAAATTTTTTAGTTTACTAACATGGACGCCGTTTTCTTCCGCCCCATCGAATAGAGGAGTAATTGATAATTTTTTAATTTAATATTGTATTGTAACCGGCAAATTAATTATTTTTAATTTTATTTTATTTCCAATTCTAATTTCTCAATATTATTTTTTATTTTTTTTATTTTATCTAATTCATTTATTTTTCTCAAGTAGAAAATCCGTTTATTTTCTCTAAAATTTTTTCTAACGTATTTTTAACGACTTTTGTATAAAATTGACGGTCGCCTCTTGCGAACGACACGAGCACAATTCAATTGCTTTGTGACTCTCGTCCTGAACAGTTGCATAGGTTATTCACAATATTTTTTACCCTGAAAATTAATTCAACAACCCTTGTCCAATATATTATATTTTTTTTTTTTTATTACATAACCTTTATGTATTCATATTTTTTTTTGGTTAATTAATAACCCAGTTTTTTTATCTAATTAAATATTTTTTTATGTTTTTTTTGTTACTGTTATACATTTTTATCGTTATTCATATTATTACTGTATTATTTTAAAAAAAAAATTAAACCAATTATGTTTAATTAATAATTGTTAATTTAAAAAATTTTGTGTTGTATTTGGTGTGTGTGCGTGTGAACCCTTCCCCACCATCAACCATCTTCAACGACAATTTGGCAAAGGAAACAAAATTCATCATAAATACATCCAATCCTGGAGCTAACTCATAATATTTATTATAAACAACACCCAATCAGGGCCAGCATCATAAAATCTATTATAAAGGCGCCCAACGTGGGGCCAACTTCATCACATCTATTATAGTATTATAAATTTTAGTGTATTTTTTTTTTAAAATTTGAATAAATTGAGATTTTTTTCTTATAACATACGAGTACAAGCAACGAAGAAAGAGAATCTCACTGAATTTATATATTTTTTATTGCTAAAGAAGCATCTCCAGGTAGAACTTTATTATCAATGCACACCTAGCAAGGGAAGATGTATATAAAAATGTCTGGAATTTATATAAGCACAGGCTTTGATCTGGAACATTTCTGATTTAATATGTGCGAAAATATGTACAATATTCAGCCATGTTTTTAAACTACACATATATTACTTTTTATTGAAAATGTCTATACAGTTGAAAGTAATAATATTACGCCCCTGTTGGGATTGGAAGATTTCAACGATATTGCAAACTATTATTATTTTTATTAGATACAAAACAATTTTTTTTTTTTTGCTCTCGCTTAAAGATTGTCTTTTTATTTCACTCTTTTCAACACTTCGTCAACTTGACATTTTCATGGAGAATAGAACGCAGAGCGAGTGCTAATTAATCTTGCAATGTACACGAGGTGGATTCTCAATTTCCAGGTTCGCCAATTAAAACGTATTGTGTCAATTGGAGTAAAGGTCCCCGGGAAATAAAATATTTCGCTTTGCCGCTAAGGGGGTGGGGGCCATTTCCTCCCTCTACCGAAATTACGCCCTCCTCTTGCACGTTTTAATTAACGAAACGAGTTCAAGCCAAATAACACAATTATATAAATTAAGTTGACTTCCGGAAATTCAAAAGGAAATTGACAAATTATATATATAGTATGTGGAAAGAATGAAATTATTAATTCAATTTCGAAGCTTTTTTTTTGGGGGGGGGGGGAGGAGGGGGCAGAATTAATAAATAAAAGAAGATATTCAAAATTAAATTGTTTTTAATTTAAGAAAATTGTTAATAGAAAATTTTTGAATCCAAAGGAAAATTTAATTAGATAAAATGTGAGGTGGGTAGGTTCTTTTGAAAATTTGTAAATTTTATAATTACTGTTTGATCTTATCCGACTAGGATGAATGTTCAAATGCCAAATTACAGCCCGAGGCTGCTATCATTCAGCCCACGCATAAGAAGGCGGATCGGTGAATGGATACGAAATGTGGGTGAATTGACGAAATTCATTTGATTTTAAGCCAAACTCTGGCCAAATTTATCTAATAAAAAAATAATAATAAAGAAGCGCATCTTGTAATTGAAGATATTAATTTGAAACTTATTTTGGTTGATGAAAAAAAATGCACCCCTTGCTCCGATCTCTGATATATGGTATCATATTTATGAGAAGATGTCTATCTATACCTATAATAAAATTCATTTAACTTATTCATAAATACAAATAGTCCTAAGACAATAGCGGAAAAGTAAAATTATTTAAATTTAATCGTTGACAAGTTTTTGGAAGCCCTCGGGGCTTGGAGTAATTGGTAGCGTGCCTACCTTCTATACCGGCTCGCGGGTTCGGACCCCGAACAGTCCGATAATTTTATTTAAGGCATTTGGATACTAAATGACTTAAATAGAAATGCCTGGACCCCCAATAGATATTATCTTGTACAACGGTTATCGTATAAAGTCTTTTTATTTATTTTTATTTTTTTTTAAGGTCTTTTCGGCATCTAAGGACATTTAGACCCCATCCCTATTTATTTCAGTATAAAGTCTTAAATGGTCTAAGTTGCCGAAAAGACTGTGTGAATGTGAGTGTGAATGAGAAAAAAGTGTGAATGTTTAAAAAAAAGTTTTTGAAAAAAAAAAAAAAGTTTTTAGAAAATAATCCCAAACAGAGACAATTTTTATATTTGCATTTCTTTAGAGTTGCAACGAATTTCTTGTTTTATAGTTCAAATTCCCCTTTCCTTTTTATTTAAAATAATTGATTATCAATTAATTTAAATATTTTAATATGAAACGGTGAATATTGTCCAAAATTTAATAGTTTTTACAATAATGTTACCTAATTTACATAAAAGAAGTTGACTAGTTTAAATGAATTTAGATGGCAATTTATATATCTCTTTCATATCTATAAATTAAAGTTTTTGTAAAGCTTACAGCCATTATTAAAAAATCTTGACTTTTGAATTCACGTTTAAATATAGCCAGGCCAGAATTTTTCGGGGGGGGGGGGGCCCTTAAGTGCCCTCCCTCCCCCTTGGATATCTGCCGGCGATTCTAGGCGAAAAAGCCACCAAGATCTCTGTAAGCAAGAAAGGCAGTTAAGTCTATCTTGACCTTATCCCTATGATGGGTCGGCAAAATTAATTTATAAAGAAATGGACCGAGAGAAAATCAAGCCGACTCGACTCACGACCTGATGCATTATATGAAAAAGGGAAAAGAGGCTGGCATAAGGGAAAGGAATAAATGCCTGCCTTAGCTCGGGTAAATCGTGGTCGCCATCCACTAGATGTAAGCCCATGAGTGGCGCTTAAATATTTATTAAAGTCATAATTTAAAAAAATCAGATAAATAAAAAATCTGGTGTGAGTGGTCGCACAGCACACAACTTTCTCTTACCTTCGGTAATTGAAAGTTGTGTTCTGTCCTTGTCACACCAGATTTTTTTTGTGCCGACATATATTTAGGTTCCGTTTATAGCCTAGTATATGAGAATTCAAGATGTAAAATTATTGTAATTCGTATGAATGTTCTTGTAATGTGTTTACTTATATGTTTATTATTTCTATCAGTGTTTTTGTATATTAGTGTTATTTTTATTAATGTGTTTGTATTCTGTTTATTTTTGTATTAATGTATTTGTATAATGTTAAAACTGGCGGGATGGCCTATGGCCAACAGGCAAAAATAAAAAAAAAAAAAAAAAAAAAGATGTAAAATTTGTAAACATGGAAAAATTTTTATATTTTGTTACCATAGCAACCAATTCTCCTATCTTTCCTATGAAATTCAAGAGTAAAGTGTGCTTCAAAAAGATTTCATGGCAAAATAAGAATATACATTTTATCGAGAATCTAAAAAATAATTGATTTTTGAATTTTAATCAAAATCAAAATTAGAATGCTCTCTAAAGTTATCGAGGTCAAATGGCTTTCTTGATGCAAAAAAACCTTGGCTGTAATTGTAATGTTAACGGAGTGTAATATGAGTTTCCTCTGAAGAAGAAGAGCCTTTGTGCCTTTGAAATATTAGGAATAAAACTCAATTGGGTAAAAATAAAAAATCTTGTTTTTGTTTTTCCTCCCTACACCCTTGCCGAAAAGAGACAGCGTCATGGTGTTTTAATTATATGTTTCTCGGCATCACTCATTAATCTTCAATTTAATCAAAATCGTTTGAGTGAATTTTAAGAAAATCGAAAAAAACTGAAAAAGTGGGCCTACATCAGAAAAGTACTAGTACTCTTTGGCCGATTTTGTTGAAAAGTTTCGGGTTACGTCCCAGGAGGGGGGTACCTAACTTAAATATAAAATTTCAATCTTCTAGCTCTTTTCGTTCTTGAGATATTTTGTTCACATACACACAGACAGACAGACCATGTCGCGAAAACCATTTTGGATTCAGGGGACTTCAAAACGTGTATATCCATCAAATTCTCGACATCCAATTTTTTGACATGAATCCAATGCTTTCTCTCTATATATATTATCAAGTAAAATAAATATATTCCCCTCTTAGTTTCTTTTAAATTTATCTAACCCTCGGGGCTTGGTCTAGAGGTTAGCGTGCTAACCTCGTATACCAAAAGTTGCGGGTTCGGACTCCAGGCAGTCCGATGATTTTATTTAAGCCATTTGGATACCAAATGGCTTAAATAAAAATGCCTGGACCCCCAATAGATATATTACACATACGAGTATTGTTAAAAGTCTTAAATGGCCTCAGTTGCCGAAAAGACTGTGTGAATGAGATTAAAGTGTGAATGTTTAAAAAAAAATTATCTAATTGTTGAAAACTTAAAATTGAATTTCCGAATAAGATACATTGTCAAAGGAAAGCGATACACAGTCCCTTGTAACAATCATCAGATATCTAGAGGAAATCCTCCCATTAAAAATTTTTCTTTCCGCTTCAAGTGCATTTTCTATGTACAATTTTCTTCATTCTCTGGAATCACGTGAGAGTAGATTTTTGCTAACACCCCCGTGGCGTTACTCCCTATTACCACCTTATAGCTAGCAGAAACCTTGCATCTCATCACATCAGGAGGGGTTGTTGCCCTCGAGGGCGCGCGCGCCAACCGGAAGGCTTCCTCTAATGACGACGTTCAACCTTCCCTTGGCTACGTCAAGAATTTACCCTCTACACAAGAGAGTACATTAGGATTGGAAAGTATTTTTTATACATGCCCTCTCTTCTTTTGCTCCTGCCTGCCTGTCTACTGCCCTTTCCGTAGCTAATCAGCAGTTAAACTTTGATGCTAAAAGCACCTTTTTTTTTTTTTTTTTTCCCTTTTTTTTAGTCCTTTTGGAGTCAGAAAGTCAAAATGATTTTAACTAAGTCTCTCTTGCTGTACTTGAGTTCATTAAAAAGGGATAAAAATATAATTAGTATACGTACGTATAAGAGGAGTTGCCATACAATGGAGCTAGTTAAAAAAAAAATATAAATCCACTTGAGAATTCAAAATATCGAAAGTTTTTTAAATAAATTTAGTAAAAATAATAAAAGGTATATTCATTTTTTTAGGTCTTGTTCCTATTTAGACCCTGTATCTATTTTCTATAAATTAATTGATGGCCAATATCCATTCAGAAAAATCTCATTTCTATGGTCTGAAAGCAAAAAATAATCGAATTCTCTGCTTCCCTGGTAGGGATACACAATTGGGTAAGACTTGGACCAATCGTCCCTAGTATTGGGCGAGGCTTGGTTCAAGCCTTGGGATGATAACAATGTACCCATCCTTGGGAAACAAAAAAACCAAGGTTGGCCCACGCCTCGAGAAACAAAA
>JAKCPI010021795.1:0-18635 GCA_023213315.1 Euborellia annulipes | reverse complement strand
CACTTTTTTAGATTAAAGGGGACCACAAAACGTATATATCCATCAAATATCTCGACATCGAATTTTTAGACATGAAACCATACTTTCTCTCTATATATATATTACATATATAGGTACATAGGTAAGAGAAAGTAAAAAAAAGGTTAGCTCAAACCCGAGAAACAGCTCAGAGTTGTCCCATTCTTTGGAAAACAAAAAATGGATGGTCGATCAAAGCCACGGGGAACAAAAATCAGGAGGAAAAAAATTGTTCCTCGAGAGATTTTGTGAACTCGAACTTTTGGTTTGTTGTTCTTCATTTGTTAGCGGAATTTCGCCAATCAGGAGAAAATATTCAATTCATTCTCTTTTATTTTTAAGTATATAATATATCTATATTTGACATTTTTTACTAATTGTTAAGTAATTTTATCTGCATGACTTCTTCTTCTTTCTTTGCCTTTGTTATTCCCGCTGTACGGGGTCGGCGGTAAAGGGGCTGGCGGAATGGGTTTTTTGCGGCCAGAAGAAATAGGACCAGGTCGTCCCGATCTGCACGATCTGACGCCTGTTGGAAATATAAAGAGGAAGGAACAGACATGTAAAGAATAAAGGGCCTGCAGTCCCAAGCTCGGTTAGCTCGTGGTCGCCATCCACGTACCCACAAGATGCGGGCCCCTAAGCGAAATTTTATCTCCAAGGTTTAATACCAGTATAATCGATTCCCCCTAACTGCTCCTGTGCTACTGTCTCAGCAGCCCCTTCCATAGCCCAATGTCCAAAAATACAACTTTCAAAGAATTCAGATTCCTGACCCGACTTCCGAGATCCCCCTCGTATGCGAAATTCACTGAGGTTTCCTAATCACAATAATGCAATAGGTCTCTCATTTTTTCATTAATGAATCAGGCATAAATTTATAAACATTTATTTTTTAGAGGCCTATTGCTTGTTTTAATCTAATTTTCATATACAGGTTTTTTAGAAAATTGTATTTGGTTACCATCAGAGGGCGGGTTCAAGGGAGAGGGTAATTACACCCTCCCCCCCAAAGTTAAACAATAAACTTTTATTCGAAAAAAAAATTATATTTTTGAATGTCAAAATTTTAAAAAAATTAATACTTAAAAATTTGATTTGTATTTATGTTCTGGCAAAGAAAGTACCCAGAATGCACCTTTCAGTACCAAAATTAAGAAAAAATTATGTGCTGTGCGACCAGTCACACCAGATTACCCCCCCGAGAAACACCTCTGGATCCGCCCTTCGTTACCATTGTCAAAAAAATAAATAAATAATAATAACAATAATGCGTGGGGCTGAAAGCCGGTAGCTATAATAATATCAATAAATAAATAAATAAATAAATAATTTTATCGGTGGAGGATAAATATTTAAAGACACTTATCTTGTCTCCATTCCAAAATGGACGAAAAATTCACATACTTGTTGAAGGGAAAGAAGAAGGGTAGAAAAAATATCCCTTATTACAGATAACTCGTGAGTCACTAAGATCTAAAGTACTATGATAACCAATAGTCACCTGAAAGGCTACAAGCTGACAATTAGATTACTCTGATTTTCCTGGGGAGAGAAACCCCTTTCTGCACTCCACTGTCATCATCTACCTACTATTCATGAGTTAAACTCTAACTTTATTAATTTTAAGTAAATAGGTGCACGTATTTTATTTAAATATATCTTGTAAACATTAAAGATTCCGACAGGTTTATTTATAATTTAATAACACCTTACTGACCTGTAAATGACTTGTCTCCGTGATCTGTGGCCTGGACATTGAGATTCCCTGGACCGTCTCCTCCCCTGTTGATCTTTGACCCTGGGATGCTGCCATCTGACCAACTGGACCGGTTTGATTCCTGCGCGTGGCTCCATAAAGGGATGATGCCAGTTTCGGTGACCGGTTGAGCAAGGAGTCAGGGGTCATCTGCCACGTGTAGTCACTCCCTCTCAATTTTATTATTTTTTAATTTATAATTTGCTAACTTTGTTTTGTATTTTACAAAAAATTCTCCCAATGTGCATTAGTATATTTAAAGTCAATATAATAAATTGATGTTATAATAAAACATAGGAATTAAGTTTTGATAATATTTACCAAAACTTTGATAACAAATTTATAAATATCTTCAAACTCTGCAGTACTTAGCTTAATTTGTATAAGATATTTTAGCCCTATAATTATACTTAACTCTGAACGTTGAATCAATTCAGAGTAAAATACAAATTATACTCTCTCTCTCTCCCGGTTTTCTTGAGCGGATTATAATAACTATTTGGTTCATTCAAGCCCGCTATAGGAATTTGAAAACTGTACTATTTGGAATCACTTGATTGTAGTTTGAATTAAAGGGTGGAGCTACTATGTGCAATGATTTAATTAGAGATAAGAATCCATCCCCATTTCGAGTGGGGAGAAAGCAAGGATGCATTGTGATTCTTCAAGTGGCCCTCAAATAAATAATTCTTAGCCACTTACTTTGTTAGGAAAAAAAAATCCCAGATCTAAAACAGAAAAAATTAACATGTTAGAAACTAGATTACTTTAACTTGGTATTACAACTCGTATTAGCGCCAAAATTAAAATATTTATGAAAGAGCCTCCTGATACACTTTGCGCTTCTTAAAAAATAAAAAAAGTAAAAAAGTTATTACTGATCTATCTAAATAAAAAATTTTTATCACAAATCCTAAAATAGGCTAAGTAGGCTATAGTCTTTTATAATATTTATTTATTTATTTATCCATCCGTCTATCACGCTTTGTTTGACCAACTTCCCGTTGGAATTTTGAAACGAAATTTTGCAGTCTTATAAAGGACGTTATGGAGAGTCCAGGAAAAATACTCGGGTCCCGAAATTCTTAAAACATTTTGAGTTATTAATTCCTAAAGTTACGATTTCTCCCATAGGAAATGTATAGAGATCTATTTTAGTATTCTTTGTAGTTGTGTATTCTATGAATGTCAACAAATCCTCAAGCAGGCATTGGATTGGAATACGTAGTAATAATAATTTTTGCCCCCGAGTTTGGCGTAGTAGGTAGCGTGCCTACCTCCTATACCAAACGTCGAGGGTTCGGACCCAGGCAGTCGGATGATTTTATTTAAGCAATTTGGATACCAGTGGCTTAAATAGAAATGCCTGGACCCTCAATAGATATATTCATTACAACGGTTATCGTCAAAGTCTTATATGGCCTAAGTTGCCGAAAAGACTGTGTGAATGTGTGTGAGTGTGAGTTTGAATGAGAAAAAAGTGTGAATGTTAAAAAAAATGATGTAATCAGTGTGATTGATTGCATCACCTATTTCATTTCCTTAAAATTCTAAGGACTCAAAAAAAGAAAATGGTAAACAAAATAAGTCGAAAATTTGAAAAAAATGAAAGCAAAAGGTTAAGAATAATTCTTTTTGTTAATGGATTTTAAGATGGAATAATGAAAAATCAATTAGTAAGCAACCATTATCAAGTAGGACACAAAGAGAAGAGAGCAAGAGGTCTGTCAAATTGTAGGACAGCTATTCGAGCCGAATAGCGTATAACGTTATAAACGCTTGAGTCAAGATACACAAACGGTTTGGGATGCCATGTGCCCATCAGGAAATCAGAAATGGCCATTGCTGTCCAGACAGCCGGCGCCAGACTGCCAAAGGGCATGCAAATGAGAAATCATGTCATCGCAGATGGCAGATGCCACAGACAACCCGAGGCCCATTCTCCAACTCGGTGCATTTCACCATGTCTAAAATCTCAAAGACAAATACAAATGCAAAAAAGATTTATAGAATATAGACTATGTGAATTCAAATGACAGCGTCACATGATTATGTTTAAAATTAAGTTTTGTTTAACTAGTCCCTAGACGGACACCGGAAGCAGGATTATTCTAGTGATCTTTATAGAAGCAGACCAATTACGCAACCAAACTCCAGTTGAGATGGTTAGGAGTGAAATAGGTGACAAAGAAAGGGCAGAAAAAATCTTAGTTCAGATAATTCATAGTCCCCAAGTCTGGGAATACCCCTAAAGAATACCTAAATAAAATAGCTTTAGAAGGTTATGGAGAAAATACACCAGCGGTTGCTTTCCACTTTAAAATAATTTATTTGGCAAATATTTCGGATTGTCTACGCAATACTTGCTCGCCTTCAGCGAGCAAGGAGGGCCAGGAAGCGAAGCCCCACCGAAGATGGGCATTGCGACTAGTTTTATATAAAATTGAAATTCAGCACAAAAATCATTAACTGCACTGATGATTAGCGGCGTTACGCAACTCGAAATATACGCATAATAAATAGTGTTGGATAAAACAGGTTTTTCCTAAAAAATTTATTAATACTGGTAAGTTACTTTGCAAAATTATCGCTGGGCGATGGCTTATCGCTTATTTGCCTCTCGCTTTCTGAAAAAATCCCTCTAACAAATCATATTGTCCTACTGAAGATGACCAGGCGTGCTACCAGTCGAGTTGTCAGTAAAAGAAAATGATGTGAGAGTAGTCAATCAAACCCGCCCTATTATTATTCTAAAATATTATGAGATTTAATCAACAGATTCTTGGTTTCAGAGCGAAAATAAAATAAAGCTTAGGGGAATTGCCTCAACCCTTTTAATGTTAAAACAAAAGGTGATTTATTCAATGAGCAGCGTATTAATTACACCCTCTTTCTATCCAAAAGAATTTCCTCGTCTCTGATTGGTCAGAGAGATCAGGAGGGTGTTGGTTGCCAGGGCTCAAGGCCTAAGGGTCCGAAAGGGTCGTCTTCTCAAATTAAACCATATCACCATGGTGTGGATGCAAGGTTGCAATCGCACTCCTGGAATCCCTAGAAAAGCCCTCTCGGGGAATGGATGATTAGATTTCAGACGTAAACGAAAATATTTTTATTAAATCTTCTGAGAGGGGATTTTGTTTAAAAGACCATGTTATATTAGTAAAAAAAAGACATTCGTTTTTTGAAAAATTTTCTATAATTTGAGATTATTTGTTTTTATAAGATTAAATAAATACCGTAACAAATAGGATGCAAATTTAGAAAATTAAGAGATGCCAGCAAAGATAAATCCTGTGAAAGAATCTCTGGAATTTTGTAGAGTATACTTAAATAGTTAGCATTCCACAAAGTTGTTGTTGGCTGAGATACGATTTATGTAAGCACTTGTAATTTGGAAATTTTGTATTTTTTTTTTTTGAATAAAAATTTTTATTGAAAATAAGTATTTATCAATAAATACCCAAACGTTGCATTAGTATGATAAGGGTGTGCGAGAAATAAATCAACAGAAATACAAGAATCACTTTATACTAGTATAATCGCAAATATTCTCTCTGAATTAGAACTCGATCTATCAAATAGATGGGTTTTTTTCAATAGACTGTCAAAAAGACAATTATCGTAAGTTTATTTAAATTCAAACATGAATTTCTTTATTATTATGGGAGATTTTAATTATAGACCACTTTTGTATTAATTATAAATTCAAAATATCAATTCTGTTTCGACTGCTTATCCTGCAGTCTTTTTCAAAGTACTGTACACTTGCAACAACGCCAGCGCCATCTATAGTCATTCCCTTGAAGTTAGACACAAACATCAAAGAAAGTGTTTACTTAAAAATTTATTTCCTTCTTGTCTTTAAACTTGAATTTTGGGGGCAACATTTTTGAGAAGAGGCGCAATTCGGACTGTCGTACGTCCTGAAAGAGGGGGGGGGGGAGATTGGTATAATGACAGAAGAAAAAATACTATCCTTGGCTTGAGTAACTTGTAGTTGCCATCCATTTAGTGAGCCCTTGAGTGAATTTTTATGTATTGAATAAAGATAATTGATATTGTTACCAAATCGCCTATAATATAGGGAATGTCCACGAAAAGCCTATCTATTCATTTGGGCCCTTCCCAATTTGGAAATTATGCTCTAATCATGGGTAGGCTCCCCCAAATGTCGGAATTAATGTTATCCCTGTCTTCTCATTTATTCCCCCATCTGCATTCACACCACTTTTAATTACTCTTATAAGCATTTTCCTATTAAGTAGCTCCAAGGCCTTTCATCCGCAATCTCAATATATTTCTTCAAATAATGAAAATATTAATTTTAAAAAGACTCTAAATAATTATTTTTACTGGTAATAAATGGATTTGATTAAGATATCATTTGTATACCTTGGCCTAAGTTGCCGAAAAGACTGTGTGTATGACAGGGGCGTATATTTTTTCCTGGAGGGGGGCCTGAACTCAAAAATTTTTCTGCGGAAAATTTTTTTTTTAAAGAAACTAAATTTTTTCCACCCGCCCTGTGAACAAATTTTTTCCCGGCCGTGAAAATCATTTTATCTCTTTTTTAGAGACACGGAATTTTTGTATTCCCGCGGAACATTTCCCCTTTTGAGGAATCTAAGTTTTCACCCTGTGGAAAAAAATTTTTACAGGGCTACTGCGGGACCGATCAAGCATTTCGGGGGGGGGGGGGTGAGATCTGCTAATGTCTGTATATCCCTATATATGTATATGCATTTAGAAAATTTCGGGAGGGCCCGGGCCCCCTCGGTCCCCCCTTATATACGCCCTTTGTGTATGCGTGTGTGAATGGGAAAAAGTGTGTTTTTTTAATAAAAAATATATATATATATATAAAGTAAAGTTTTTATTGTTCATTCGACACCTTTGTCTTATTAATTCCTTCCTGATGGTCGTAAATTTTTATATTATTATTTGGGAAAATGTCAACGTATTTGTACCATGGTGTTTAAATAAATAAGCAAGATAGGTAGAAGTGCTATGAACAACAAATTTTAAATGTTTTTTATTTATAATAGAAGTTGGATTATTTTATTTTGAAATAAAAACAATTATTTAAAATTATCTGTCTTTCATTAAAATAAAACTATTATACAATATAATTCATTTAGTTGAAAAATGAAAATAAAAACTATGCTGTGTTTATTAAGCAAATGAATGTGGAGCATGCAGTGTGAGCGAAAGAGAAAGAGAGAGAGAGCAAGTGATTGTACTTTTGATTAAACGGGGGTGTTGCATTCCTCGGGGCGCAATTGCGCTCACGCGAGTCATATACGCGCAAGGGCCATCCAAACTGCGCGCAATTAGGCCGTTGTAAGAAAAATGACAATTGTCGGATGCCACCAAAGAGAAAAGACGAGCAGCCCTAGGAAAAGGGCGTTTTATCGTAGGAATGCACCCGTCTCAAGGGACACCACGCTAATGGCAAACGAAGAGGACTTACTTCACTTACATTTGGATTATTTTATAAATTCCTATTTGCTCTTTAGATGATTTAATAAATATAAGATGATGCGAACAGTAACGTAACTAGGTGGGGACGAAGGGGGCGCTCGCCCCCTCCGCCCCAGACTGATCAAGTCTCAATACCGACATAGGCGCACTAGGGCATGCAAGATATAGCCCAGGGACGGTTTATAATATTCTTTCCATAGATTGCCCAAAAAATTGATAGTTTTTTTTTTTTTATTATATTACAACGTAAAAAACGGCGGCCTAGTTGAGCTTCGCCCCCTCCGCCCTCAAAAGGTAGTTACGACGCTGGATGTGATGATTAAAAGATGGAAGAGTACCCGAGTCGAAATTGAACTCTTGGCTTGAACCTTGTTTGTAGTCCTCAATTTTCTAGTTATTTGATGGTATGGTAGATATATAGTATTCTTATATTCTTAGATTAAGTCTATTCTTAGATTAAGAATATTCTTAGTCTGAGTATATTCTTAATTTGAGGAAATTCTTAAATCAAGAATATTCTTAGACTGAGTATATTTTTATTCGAAGAATATTTTTAATCAAATCTAATAAGCTTCAAAGAGATTTCAGGTTTAGGTAGATGGATTTTGCAATTTATAATAAAGAAAAACAAAATTTCTCTTATTCTTTATTAAAATTTATCGGCCAACTCGATGCGCAATATAAGTTTCGTCCTATCAGACATCATCAGGAATCTAAGAATTTACTTAGAATCTAAGAATTTTCTTAGAATATTCTTATAATGTAAGAATATTCTTAGAATCTAAGAATTGACTTAGAATCAAAGAATTTACTTACGTTAGATAGAAGAATATTCTTAGATTGTAATTAAATTTTTAGAATCTAAGAATATTCTTAGATACTAAGTAAATTCTTAGATCTAAGAATATTCTTAGAATCTAAGTAAATTCTTAGATCTAAGAATATTCTTAGATTGTAATTAAATTTTTACAATCTAAGAATATTCTTAGATACTAACAAGTAAATTCTTAGATCTAAGAATATTCCAGGGGCGGATTAAAGGGGGGGGGGGGGGCGAGGGGGGCGATCGCCCCCCCCCCCCGAGAAGAAATTCACAATGTTATAAAAACTAGTAATCTAAAGAAATTATGATTTCCGGGCTTTAATTTCAATTGAATTTGTCAATCAATCAATTTAAATAAATAGGAAAGGGGTCTAAATGGCCATAGATGCCCACAAAGTCCTTAAATAAAAAAAAATTAAAAAAAAAAAAAAAAAAAAAAACCGCCCCCCCCGACAAAATTGCATTAATCCGCCACTGGAATATTCTTATATACGTCCGTTGTGTATGCGTGTGTAATGTGAAAAAAGTGTGTATTTTTAATAAAAAAAAAAAAAAAAATTATAAATATTCGTAAAATAAGTTCAAAAAAAAAAAAAAAAAGCATGAAAGGGAAAAAAGTATGAAAACTCAAAAAAAGCATAAAAAATGCAATCTCAATACTTCGTTTTTTGTAATTCGTGTAGAAATTAATTTTCTTATGGTTGCTTATAAAATTCAGTAATAAGCATTTTGCTTAAAATCCGGTCTCTAATTATAATATATAGAAACCAACTAACAACTCTTTCTCTCTCTCTCTCTCTCTCTATTTCACTTTATTGTCACAAACAGAAGAGGCAAAGGCATGCATTAATTTAAATCAAAAGAATTATATCAAAATAGTTTTCAATCAGCCTCGTGACAAAGTGGTATATAATCCATTTTGTTCCAAAGTGATTATCTTTTCCCCATTTATCTATATAGAGACGAATGAAAGGGCGTGATAAGAAAGCAGGAGAGAAAGAGAGAGAGAGAGGGAATGAAAAGAGGTGAAATGAGAGAGAGAGAGAGAGAACTCATGCAAGAGGGTAAACCCAAATAACATTAAGATCTAACATTAAGATGTAACTATGTCCATAAACACATTTCTATTGCGTGCTTGGATCGTAATCTTCTGGCTCTCTCCTTCTCTCTCTCTCTCTCTCTCAAAATGGAGGAATGAGTCTGTTCTCTTCTCAAACCACCCCCGACCGACCTTCAACGGAGAAAATTCAAAACTATTTGCTATTAAAACTTACATCCCCTTCTCACTCCCAAAAACGATTTTCCTAACAAATAATTAAACAGTGAATCTTTTCTTTTAGACGTCTTAACGGAATAATATAAGGTCATATTATATCAATTAATGAAATGGAGAAAATAATATTTTAATTAAAAAATAAATTGTTGGAAAATTCAAAGTGAAATAAGAATAAATAAAATATATTAATCATATGCGAGGGGCAGTTTTGATGTTTAAAACTTGCATGGGTCCTGTTAAGGGGGCTCGGTTACCCATGTTTTTCCCGATAAGATGGCGTAGTATGTCAATAAAAGTATGCCCAAAAATCAAGTAATTCAAAAATTTGCCAAGAGATGTCAGAATGGTAGCTAATAATATTTAATGCATTTGGTTGATTTTCATTGATCTTTTAACAATAAATACTTTATAAATGTTATTATATATTATGTATCTTTTATAAAAGCATAAAAATATATAAATATAGGCCAGATATAAGCTAATACTATATCGGCTGTTAGACTAGCCTGCCATCTATTGCAAGAATGAAGAAATGAACTAATTTGACAGTTGCTTTTTAAATAAATCATCTAAGCTTATTTTAAAAATTTCTTAATTAATATGTGGTTAATAATAACAATAAATTCATTTTTAAATTAAAAAAAAATTAAAGATTATTGGGACAGATTGTTTTTTTTTTTGTATTTGCTTGATAACAAAAAAATTAATTATGATAATTTTTTAATAAGTCATTAAAAAAATTATAGCTCGATGTCCCAATAATCTCTTATGAATTTAATTCATTTAAAAAAAAAACCGCATTGAAAAATTCCTTATACTGTAATAGTCTAGTTTTTTTTAAGTACGTTTAGACGTCGCTCCTTAAAATATTTTTAAAAAATAATGTCATATGATATGATTTTTTCAGAAATATACAAAAAAATTTATCAAATGAAAGTGGAAAATGAAATTTTCTAAAGCCTCATTATTTAAAACAAATTCGAACATAAAATGATGTTCAAGGCTTGCTCACCAAATTGAATGAAATGAATGAAAGAACACTGCCGTGAAAGGACACGAACCTTCGGACCACGTCTGACAATTGTGAATAGAGTCGATTTCTGAGCAAGGTTTGCAACCGCTGGAGCCTGCTGGAACAAGGATCAAATAAATTAATTATTATAAGTATTAGTATTATTAGTAGACAGACTAAATACTGTATATATTCTTATCTGCATATGTGTGTGAGTACAAAGGAATTATTATTAGGCCTATATAGAGTAAAAATTAATTAGAAATAATTAAAAACCCCTGATGTTTCAATATATTTATTGGTATAAATATTTGATATACAAGGTAGGCGCGCTACCAACTACACCAAGTGAAGAGTGAGCTGAAAGCTGCTATTCAACTTAGGGCCGGTTGCTTCACTTCTAGTCAACTAAAAAACTTATCCGACAGATCCTGAGGTATAAGAAAAAAAGTATAGTAAAGTTAGATACTTAATCAAGGCATCATTTATAAGAAAATTAAAATAATTAAAGCTAATTAATTTTTTTTAATTTTTTTTTTAAATTTCTAAAAAACTGACTTGGGATACTAATTTCACCTCTTAGTCAATCGTTATATATAGGGTCTTAACTAGTTAACTACATATGTTCCGGGCTCTTATTTAATCATATGATTAGCTTAACTAGATGTGAAAAGACTCAAAAGTCATAGACAACTAGCTTATCCGAGGTTAATTAGAACTGAAGCAACCGGTCCTGAGCCGTGTTGATAGTTTATTTTAATAAAATTGAAGGGAAATTTTCAATGAATTAATTAATCTTGTAAAAAACAAAAATTTAAAATCAATGTGAGTGTAAATTCTATCGAACGTATAGTTTATAATGATACAGGTCATCGAAGCCCGCCGAAGGCGGGCCACGCGGCTAATTTTTTCTTAATTTCGCTAATTTAAAGGCGCATTCTGTACTCATTTGCCAGAATATAAATACAAATCAAATTTTTAAGTATTAATTTTTTAAAATTTTACATTCAAAATAATTTTTTTTTTTTTTTTTTGAAAAAAAGTAATTTTTTTTTAATTTCGAGGGGGAGGGGGGGTAATTACCCCTTTACCCCCCCCCTCCCTTATCCGCCCTTGTATTCATGTAATAACACTAGTCGACAAGGTTTTTTTCACAAGATATCTGATTAGTGAACCTAGTGCATTTTTTCACCCTGAATTCAGATATGTAGTTAGAATTTTTCCATCAGGCACAGTTTTAGAGATATAGAGCAAAATAGATTTTAGTCGAAAATGGGCTCTAAAACGGCTTTTATTTAGAATGTTCAAATTATTTTTAACGCCGCACCCCGTCAAATTATGCAGATAGTTAGGATACATATAAATTTTAAGTTTCATCCCAATCGGAGGTCATTTAGACGTGCTAAAAACGGCTTAAAGTTTCAAAAAATCGAAATTTTCAAGATTTTTTTTGCTTTGGTCACCCCTAATACAATTTTAGAGATCCCTGAATGAAAAAAACATATATGTACGATATTCTATAGTTCTTTGGCTTTCTAAAAAATCATTCATTCATAAAAATCTGCTAATTATTAACGAAATTATTAACAAAAACGTGAGCAAAGAAAAAACACAAGTACACTCACTGGACGAAAAAAATGGACTTCAATTGAATTAAAAAGCGAACCCTATCCACGAGAAGCTAATGTATCCTCTCTGAGCATCGAGTCACGGGCACTAACTTTATTATATATTATTAAAAAAAAATATTTTTTGAATCTCATATCTTTCTTTATACTTCTAAAAGAACAAGAGGTCCATTTTTTTCGTCCAGTGAGTGTACTTGTGTTTTTTCTTTGCTCACGTTTTTGTTAATAATTTCGTTAATAATTAGCAGATTTTTATGAATGAATGATTTTTAGAAAGCCAAAGAACTATAGAATATCGTACATATATGTTTTTTTCATTCAGGGATCTCTAAAATTGTATTAGGGGTGACCAAAGCAAAAAAAATCTTGAAAATTTCGATTTTTTGAAACTTTAAGCCGTTTTTAGCACGTCTAAATGACCTCCGATTGGGATGAAACTTAAAATTTATATGTATCCTAACTATCTGCATAATTTGACGGGGTGCGGCGTTAAAAATAATTTGAACATTCTAAATAAAAGCCGTTTTAGAGCCCATTTTCGACTAAAATCTATTTTGCTCTATATCTCTAAAACTGTGCCTGATGGAAAAATTCTAACTACATATCTGAATTCAGGGTGAAAAATACTTCTAGAATTTCATATCTTCATTCTTGTGAAAGAAAAAAAGTTCATTTTTGTCGACTAGTGTAATCAATAACATGAGAATATATTTCAAATGTTTCTTTTGGAATTTCCTAAATAACGACAAGAGGAAAATATTCTCTTTACAGAAAAGAAATGGTTTCATTTTTGCATTTTGTAGAGTCAGAAAACAAGAAAAGAAAAAGAAGAAAATGCGGGGGAGGGTTTTCCTTTCACAATTCATTAAAATTATTCACCCGGGTTCACTCTTCTACCCCCCTCCCTCCCCCTCCCCTCCAACACTTCTCCTTTTTCTTTAAAACTAATGGGGATTCAAGTAAGAGTAGAGAAAAACGAAGGAGGGGCTGGATGGCTATTCCCAATACGTTCGTTTTAACCGGAGGGGGAGCCAGCGGGGTATTTATTAGCAATTTAAAACTTCAACATAATTTTTTTTATTTTAAAAAGTTTTAATTGCATTATTAAAAATGAATAAGATATCAAAATATCGATTTTTCTTATTATTAATATTATGATATTATTTTAAAATTACGTTAAAGTGGCTCGTTTTTTTTTTTTTTTTTTTTTTTTGTTTAAAAAAAAGTTTACTAAAGTTATCTTCAGTATATTTATTAAATGTTCTTTTAATCATTCTTATTCTTTTTTTAACATTGAGTTGAGTGTTTCTCAATAAGAGGGTACAAAATAGGTAGGTTAGAGCCGCCAAATAGAGTCGGGTTTTTAGAGATATTAGCCCCGCCGCCCGCCTTCCGCCTACTCTCTAACGGGCGTACAGTAAATAATAAGATTTACCGTAATATTATTAATCGTTATTGATTGAAAAGGAAATATTTTTATATGAGAATAGGAGACCTTTTCATTAGCATTCACTGACAATGCAAAGAATAAGAAAATGTCTTCTTATTTTAAAAGATATATAAGTAAATATATACTAATACGGTAGAACTATTAGTAATTCGCATAACGAGCAAAAAGAATTGTAAAAGAATGACTCGCTTAACGAGCGACTTTTCACATAACCTCCCAAAAGTCTACAAGTTTTGAATTTTCAACAGGAAGTTGCCCAAATAGAGCGTGACAGACAGACAGACGGACATTAGCGAATTATTATATATAGCTTGAATAATAGTATTAAAAGTTGAGTTAAGCTATAATAATATTTAATGGCTGGAAATATATTGAGGAAAGATGTGAAAATGCAGGCAGCCAAGAATAAAAAGCTCTCAATTCCCTTTGAATGTCCAGACGTTTCGGGCAAAATTTATTCGCCCTCCTCAGTGAACTATCTAGTGGGGGAGAGTTAAGTCTCCTTTGATATACATAGTGGTTATTAGATTCTACTACGTATTCTATTTTAAATGATAATATGATGATGAATGAAATTTTTGATATTAAAACTTTTTGCTATTTTCATAGTCAAGATACAATCAAGTAATGGACATTCAAAGGGAATTGAGAGCGTTTTATTTTTGGCTGCCTGCATTTTCACATCCTTCCTCAATATTTTTAAGCTTTTCTGAAAAAATGGTGAGTTTTATCAAGTAAAAAAATGATTATTTAGACATTTTAGATATTTAGACAGTTGATTTCCAGATAAGTTAGACTCCCCTTTTTTCCATTCACCATTTGGTATCCAAATGGCTTAAATAAAATCATCGAACTGCCTGGGATCCGAACCCTCGACCCTTGGTATACAAGGTAGGCGCGCTACCAACTACTCCAAGCCCGAGGGCTAGACACCCCCGGCCTAGGCGAAAAGAAACCAAAAAAGTTTATAATTAATTATTTCTTGAAACATTCATCTTTGAGTTTTGAAGAATATAAGTGAAAATAATATTCTAACAACACTTTCTCACTATATATCACATATATAGATAAAAGAAAGTAAAAATTAATCTTATTCTTATTATTATTTAATCATCATATTTAATAATCATGAAAATATTATGTTATTATTAATCGAATACACGATATTATATAAAACGCAATTAGGCTACAAACATTTTAATAATGAATAAAACATTTTAAATCATTTGCGTATGAATGTGAATGTGTTATTTAATATTTCTAGTTCAACTAATTTAGATACGGTATAACTACTTGGGCCTGGCAGCCGAGAGAAACTGCCGACTAACTTGAAAATTAAACACAAGCATCAAGGAACCACCCGCAGTGGTCATGCACAGAGAGAGAGAGAGAACCTTTGCACATAGACATAGACAGGGGGGGAGGTTAGAAGGGGACAGGGTAAAATTCAGACCAGGGCCAATATGAGAGAGAGAACTAAGTACTAAGAAGATAGAGAGAGAGAGAGAGAGACCGTGTAAGAGGAGAGATTGGACCAAAGACCAAAGAGAGGGTTGCAAATTATAATTTACACTTGCTAGCTGGTACCTCTAGAGTGCGAAGGGCGTTCCCTAAGGACTCGGGCGCAGTTACAGACAATTTGTTGTTCAATGAAAAATAAAACTACTTTCTTTTTTTTTTTAGAAGACGCATTTTTTCTTAAAAGATAAAATAATATAAATAAAAGCTATCTTTCATTGTCCGTCCATTCTTTATCTGTATTGTTAATAATTATGAAACTAGGAATTATTTTCTCTAAAGGATAATTGTTACAAAACGGAATTTATAGCTGTGACTAGCCGCGCCGCCCCCCCCCTCCCTAGTCCCCCCGCCAACTGGCTCGGGCCCGCCTGAGGCGGACCCTCACCTTTCTTAATTTTAGAAAACTAGCTGGCGTCTAGAGAGGGGGCTACGCCCCCTGTACCCTCCACCAGCCGGCTCGGCCGCCTGCGGCGGACCCTCGCCATTTCTAAATTATAAAAAGAAAATTATTATTATTATTATTTTTTTTTTTATAATAAAAAAAACACACTTTTTCTCATTCACACTCCAACTCACACACACCTTCGCACGTCTTTACGGCAACTCCAGGCCATATAAGATTTTTACGATATCCGTTATTGATTAATATACATATTTGGGGTCCAGGCATTCTTATTTAAGCCATTTGGTATCCAAATGCCTTAAATAAAATTATCGGACTACCTGGGGGTCCGGAACCCGCGACGTTCGGTATAGAAGGTAGGCACGCTACCAACTACTCCAAGCCCCGTGGGCAAGAAAATTATTATTACTACCTATTCCAATCCAGTGCCTTCTTGGGGATTTGTTTACATTCAAAGAATACACAACTGCAAAGAATACTTCTAAATATTTCTCTATACATTCCTATGGGAGAAATCGTAACTTTAGGAATTAATAACTCACAAGTTTTAGGAATTTCGGAACCCGAGTATTTTTCCGGGACTCCATAACGTCCTCTATAAGACTGCAAAATTTCGTTTCAAAATTCCAACGGGAAGTTGGTCAAACAGAGCGTGACAGACGGACAGACGGACACTCCGCAATTATTATAAATAGAATAGATGTTATTATATTAATAAGAGGGTAGAAAATGAGAGATGAGGGGGGCAGGATGAGGATGTATAGATATAGATGAATGTTTAGAAGGGGGGGGCAACTGCCTCATGGGAAACCATTGGTATAAATAAATGAAGCCCCTGTTGATTATAAAAATATGATTAGTTATTTATTTATTTTTCCTATTAATAGAATATTATCTCTTCTCTGATAAGAGATAAATTAAGACGTTTTTATATGATATGAAATTATTTCAAAAGTTAAGCAACATTTTTGAAATATTTAATTGCAATGAATTAATTCTTTAGGCTATAAAACTTTCGTTTATGTCGATAAACTCGAAATTTGTAGCTACAGTATATTCATTTTTCTAAGCAAGAAAAGTTGTGAAATAAATTTTTTTTTAATTCTTTTCTCCATCTTAAATTTAAAAAATTCTATTTGAAATACCATCTGGACTTGGAATATAATTTGTATTTACGATTTTTGATACGATATAATCAAAGCTAATCAAAGTTATCTTCCTACTTATTAGTAGTACTTCCCAGCAGTTGATTGGGAAAGTAAGCCTGAAATTATTTCTTTGTAAAGATGATTTATTGATATTTATTTTGCTGTCTATTATGATAAGAGATTATTTATCTGAATAAATTTTCTTATCGGGACCGTTTCTAGAAGCTATATATATATAAAGACGAATATAAAGATTTAGTTTGGAATTTTCATTTCTAGAGAGTAGTAGTTTCTATATTATTAAATAAAAAAAAAAAAAATAATGTCTGAAGATTTAAAAAAAGCCCTGCTAGAAAAACTAAATTCCGCGAGATTAGAAATTGAAAAGGAAAGAGATGTTTATAAGATGAAATATTTAACACTTTTAAAGGTGAGTTTTAATTTTTTGAATATTTATATCCATTTTTAAAAATAATATTTTTCTTTTTTTATGAAATATAGAGAAACTCAAAAAATTTGAAGAGATAAATAAACAATTATTGGAAGAAAATCGCAATTTAAGACAAGGGTAGCCCCGGGGTGACGTAGTAGGTAGCGTGCCTACTCTATGCCAAACGTCGCGGGTTCGGACTCAGGCAGTCCGATGATTTTATTTAAGCCATTTGGATACCAGATGGCTTAAAATAGAAATGCCTCAACCCACAATAGATAATATATATATAAACGGTTATCGTCAAAGTCTTAAATGGCCCTCAGTTGCCGAAAAGACTGTGTGAATGTGTGCTGTGAGTGCGAATGAGAAAAAAGTGTGAATGCTTTAAAAAAAAAAAAAAAAAAAACAAAAAAAAAAAAAGACAAGTAAAAATGTTTTTTGTTACTCTCTAATCTTCTTCATACTTTTTACTAATTAATTTAAATAAATAAGAATCTAAATGGCCTCATATGTCGAAAAAAAGATTTGTTCTTTAAAAATTTCAATAATTATTTTTCAAAATTTTAGTATAAATGAAAAAATAAATATAACCGCAGAAAATTGCTGTGATATTGTTAGAGAGAGATAGGTGAAGGAATAGTTTTGCTTCCGGGAAGATAGGCAACCAAAATATCAAATTCATTCATGAAAAGGAATTCTGAATGAACTCAGTAGTTACTCAAACGACCGAACTTACGTGTTCTTTTTTAGGAGCTATAGATTAAGCTTTACAAAAATCAACCGAGCCAAAGGAGAAACATTTTTCAACTTCTATTATATTGATTGATTTTAACAGTCTGATGTTGGTTTATTGGACCTCTATCAAAGGCCGAAACTTCTTTTGATCATATAAACTCTACGTATATAGCTTTTCTTATGCTTTCTTTCAAAATTGGATTTTTTGGATTAATTGCACCCGAACTCTTCTGTAAAGGCCTGATTAATATATAAACAAAGCGTTGTAAAAAAACAAATCGTTTTTGGAAGATATAACTACTGTATATATGTGAGTTACTTATTTGACTTTGCGAAAATAAAAATTTCTGCAATTCGTTAATATAGGCCTGCTCATTAGTATCAAAATGTTTTGTATCCATTGTATAATTTTAAGATTAATTGTCCTTGAATGGATTAGACAGTAGGCTGGATAAAATAAATCTGGCGTGAATAACCGCACAGCACACCCTCACATTCGAAAGTTGTGTTCTGTGCTTGCCCCATCGGATTTTAATATAGGGTCATTCCACGTCAGTTCAACCAGGCCATTTCACCCCATAATCTCAGATTTTTATGAAACTTGGTATGTTTGTTCTATATATAGAGATACAATTATAATTCAAATTTCAATTTTTTATCTCACTTAGTTTTCGAGTTATAGCGCTTTAAAGTTTTGATTTTTCAATTTTCCGCGGTTTGGCTAATGCCAAACAAAATGCATATAAAAGAGAAAATAATTTCTCATTTATTTATTTGACATCCAATCTCTTGATGAAATTTTTATGGTATGACTTTAAACAATAAGGAATTAGAAAAAAAAAAATATATCACGAATCTAAGTTAATCCTAAATATGAAAATTCATATTTTTGATTTTTTTTAGTTTTGAAAACGCAAACATGCTTTAGCGCTAAAGCCGATATCTCCA